>BEGY01000011.1:95164-109480 GCA_002335675.1 Chlamydomonas eustigma
TGTGGTCAGGGTAGTACTCATTTACCTCTGAGTAGCTAAAGATGTGGTCAGGGTAGTACTCCTTTACCTCTGAGTAGCTGGAGATGAGGTCAGGGTAGTACTCATTTACCTCTGAGTAGCTGGAGATGAGGTCAGGGTAGTACTCATTTACCTGAGTAGCTGGAGATGAGGTCAGGGTAGTACTCATTTACCTCTGAGTAGCTGGAGATGTGGTCAGGGTAGTACCTATTTACCTCTGAGTAACTGGAGATGTGGTCAGGGTAGTACTCATTTACCTCTGAGTAGCTGGAGATGAGGTCAGGGTAGTACTCATTTACCTCTGAGTAGCTGGAGATGTGGTCAGGGATATTGAGATCATTCTCTCTACTTGAGAAATTGTGGCAACCTGAAAGAATGATGTGTGAGAAATGCAGAGAGAAGGTCCCTTTGATCCCAATGCAAGGTTGCCCCAATGGATTCATATCTTGTACGTCAAAAGGAGCTCAACAGTGCTGTGCGATATCTCTTAGCTAGAAGAGCTACATGAGAGATGTTAGGGAGCTGCAAATCATGTATCACAATGCACACCACATCTCCTTCAACAAGGTGAAACAAAATTAATGGTCATGCACTGTATGTTGTGTACCTTGGCCAGTTGGGCAAGCATTTCTGATGGCAGAGCCATTAGATCCTCAGAAGGTTGCAGGCAAATCGTTACCATGTGCTCCACCATGTAAGACAAGCACAGCTTCACAAGATCGTCCATCTGCAGAGATATATGAAAGCACAGCTTCACAAGATCATCCTTCTGCAGAGATATATGAAAGCACAGCTTCACAAGATCATCCTTCTGCAGTGATACAGGAAAGCACATCTCAGCCAAGTGAATGTGTAACCCCGACAAACTTAAGCTCAGGCTGTTGTCATGATCATCTGCATGCTATGAAGAGATGTAGCTGAGAGTATTTCAGCAACGATAGAGGAATTACGTCATGATTTTAGCCTTTAAGAGCCTGACACATACTTGAAGGAAGGATGAAGAAATCAGGATAGGTAAGACCAATGTAGGCGTGATCTGAGGGCGCGCTGTGCCATTCTGGACCTTGCACTGCACCCATGAAAACAGCCATGCGAAGATGGAGCAGTCACAGTGCACACTGATTTTCACAATCTGGCCTTGTGGGACATGCTTTATATGCTCTTGAAAATATCTGATTTAGGAATGGAAATGCATGATTGGCGCCCTGAGTTACTTCTTCAACATTTTTGACAAGTTTCGCACCGCATGGAGGACAGCAATAAAGCTCCATCCGATAGAAATTTTTTGCTTGTGCCATTTGCTTCGTCGCATACAGTTATAAGCACGGACATCCAAGGCCAAGTTTGAAAATTTTACATTCGAAAACTTTTGACTTCACCCTTATGGCATCCACTCAAGATAATATGTTAAGGGAAAAATCATATGTCTGGGGCCCTCATAACTTGAAAGTACGGACGTCGTGCAGTAATGCTGAAGCAAGAAGTCATATTAATCATCAAGCTTAACAAAGAGAAACAATTGCATCAATCATAAAACGCTTATCCAGCGAGGACACGTCCTGCTTTGCAATCTCATTAGGTCTTTAAAGCTGAGTAGTGACTATTGACATGGCCTTGAAGATAGGGGCACAGAAAAAGCGATTTATTGATCTATGCTTGGGATCATCAATCATAATCATTTATACATTCTTCTACCAGAGCCCCAGGAACTTCCACCAAGTCCCACCAACACCCATCCACACAGCCAGATAGAAGATGGACAAGATGAACCCAAATTTGAGCCAGTCAGCCTGAGCAGTGGAGAGAATGGCAAGGATCTCTTAATGGATGATAAATCTGCAGGACTGCTGAGTTAAGTGATATTTCAAATAAAGTGAAGTGAGTTTACCTGTGGAACGTATCCAGCTCCAAAGTAAGGAGGTGCGGATCCAATACCATACGTTGTGAGACATCCCATCAGGTTGGACAACTGAGCCAACATGAGAGCTGCCACCATGGAGGGTGTGCCACAAGCAGTCGCTACTGCCAAGAAGGCAGTGTACATAGCACCTATGTGTGCAGCTCCTGTGCAAGGTGTACATGACATGAGCTTTAAGTTTCAACACAAGAGTGGATGTTCATAATGAGATTATGAACACAGGTGTCTGTGATGCTTAATAAAGAAGCAAAATATGTGACAATCAGAGCTGGAACCAAGTCGGGAAGCTAGTATGATCACATTGAGGTCCTAATGACAAGGCTCTCATCATGCACTCTACAAGGTCCTAACAAGGCTCTCATCATGCACTCTACAAGGTCCTAACAAGGCTCTCATCATGCACTCTACAAGGTCCTAACAAGGCTCTCATCATGCACTCAACAAGGTCCTAACAAGGCTCTCATCACACTCTACAAGTCCTCGTATATAATGCTCAGCCTCAATAAGGAGTTCATCTGCAACTCATATCTTTGCCTTATGCAATAGTCTTGGAGCGCTAAAATAAATGATGAACACACCTGATGCAAAGAAGTAGTGTGAATAGAAATACAATGCCACAATGATGGCGAAGGCAGACTGCCACTCCAGCCCTAGCGAGCTGATGACCTTGACCACGCTGTCAGAGAACCAAGGGATGAACCCAAACTTATTCAAATAGGCAGCCATGGCAATGAGGGCAGCGAACCATGTCAGGGTGTCCCAGGCAGGGCCATTAGCCAAGCATTCCTGACAGGATAATGATCAGGAGCAAATTGGGTGCAAATGTTTGTTGAAAAAAATGGACACTCTCAAGAGCAAACAGCGAATGGTAGTGAGGTTGCAGCGTATAGTAGTGAGGTTGCATGCCTCATAACCTTATTCTAGCTCAGCGTTACACCAGTGCAGTGTTAGACCGTGACAGCGAGTATCAGTGTTTGATTTTACACTGATGGAGGGGAGTTCCATCCCCTCTACCACCCTGCGTTGTCCAAACAACACATCCTGTCTTTCTAGACCTCTCCACACTTCCTACCTTCCAAGTGATGACGTTCGTCACCAACAGAATGGTGAGGCCAACTGTTGCAGCTGCCACAGCGTTCACACCAATACTGCTTCCAAAGATCCATAAGCCCACAGTCATTGCAAATGCACCTGCCAATGCAAAGTTGTACATTGTTGTCAAATGCTCTTTTCATCTCCTAACAACCTTAACATCACATCTCTCACACCTGCAGTGATCTTCTCATTCAATGACATGGGGCCCAGCTTCTCCAGCTCCTTCTTTGCAGCTTCTGGGGCATCCGGGGTGTCTTTGATCTCAGGAGGGTACAGAGCATACAGGATGAGTGGAACAGAGACGAGACAGATGAGGCCAGGGACGATGGCAGCAAGCGCCCACCCTCCCCAAGTGATATTGATACCAGAGCTGGCGGCCAGGTTCACAGCCAAAGGATTTGCAGCCATGGCTGACGGGAGGATGAGAAAGCAAGAAGGAGATCATCATCATCTTGGTCTAAACACTACTGCTCAGTAGGAAGAAGTTTATTGAGCCCTGGTAATTATTATCTTGTTGAAGTATGAAACAATGCGTAGACTACCCATGAATATATGTGAATTATAAGAAGTGAAGACGAGCTGTGATTTTTTTGTCCATTATGCTAGATCATGCTGACATGGTTCCCTGCTCTGCAGTTGGCACTCACCTGTGATGAACATGGCAGAAGAGATGGTACTGGTTTGGAAGCATGTGAGCATCAGGAAAGCACCCAGCTTCTTCTGGGTACCCTTCTCCGGATCAGAGCTGTGACAAGGAGGAGAGGAAGTACAAAACACTAGTTAGTGTCATTGACGAAATGTCATAATATCCCTACTCTGAATTTGGAGAGGGACCTAGGGCATGCTAAAAGCAGCACGTGTGGATGTATCCATGGAAGACAGTGGCGCAATGAGTAAAGTATGGTTTTTCACACCCGCAAGACAGGCATAGGGCCTTGGCCAATGGGAAGAAGATCCCTCCAGCCCTGGCAGCAACGGAGGGAATGGCAGGAGACAGCAGAGCCTCAGCCATTACCTAGAACAGACAAGCACATTATCCATAATGATACTGCTCAATACGATGAACAGGAGATGGAGCGGACGCATGTAAGAAAAGATGTTGAGAATACAGAGAGGCAGGTTGGATGACGAAAAGTCGATTTTAAATATATAGTTAGCAGTTAGGTTTAAATACACCCAAATGTTGCATCAGATGACAAATTGTCGCACCAAGCTGTAGACTAGGCCTAGAGTAGTCTTTCCAAAAGCTGAGACAATGGCGTAAGCGATCCTGTTACCGAGGCCTGATTTGATGAAACCTCCGGCCAAGAAGTAGGCAATGGCGATCAGCCACCTGCATGAAATATTAATTGAAAGATATTAAGTAAAAAGAAATGATTCATAATACTTGAAGAAGTTTCACGTACGGGATCTCGCTTGCAAACGCAGAGAAGGCCTCAGGGAAGGTCAGGACCTTGGTCAACATTGCAGCGCCCATTCCTAGCATAGCTACAGCTCCAAGTGGCAGTGGCGTAGTGATGATGGCAACAATAGTGCCAACAAACACAGAAAGCAAGTGCCACGCCTTTAGGGTGACGCCAGCGGGAGGAGGAATGAACCACAGTAGGGCACCGATACCAATAGAAATACCCAGGTCTTTCATATTTGCACCCCATTTGAAAGCAGGTTGTGATGGTGCGGGTGCTGCTGCTGAGCTTGCTGATACCTTCATGACTCTCTGCCTGCCCGATTTAAGTGATCCAAGTAGATTTGAGCTGTTTAATGTAGATTTAAAAGGCCTTGCAGTACAATCCCTAGCGCTTCTCACAATCACCGGTACTGACAATCTAGAGCCCTTCACGAGACAAGGCCTGTGAGCTAGAGATTTCATGCTTAAAGCCATGCTGAATCAGCAGGAATATCACAGCAAATTTGTGGAAAAATCTTCTACTGAAGCCTGCTCGTGATTTTTTGGCAAGCCCGTATCTGTGATTGAACCGCCATGTCAGTGTGACCACGGACAAGTTCACTTAGCGCGATTCCTCAGTAATCCTGAGACATTTATCAGCAGACTTGACTAAACATTCCATGGACTCTGATGGCTGTTCCTCTGACATCGGTGCTCTTAAGGCCATATTCTACTGAGCATCACATCGTGTCCATGCATGGCCAATAGGTTTGAGCCTCAGCAGATAAGGGAATGGAGCAGAGGAAGCAAAGCCATACATAGAAATGTTTCAGAAATAAAACAGGTGGCTGTGGAGACGGCAGGCATGATGCTTCAATCCATGGACATGAAGCAATTATTGAAAATTATTTTTGATCCAAGAATGCACGTTGCATCAAGGCCTTCACTTGCTAAACAATTCGTACAGCCTGGAACTTCTGCCTCAGAGCGTTGGAGGAAAGCCCGGGGAAAGTCATTCAAAACAGCTCATGCAGATCAGCCTAGGCCCCCTGAAATGTATGCTCCTGTAAACAAGCATGAGGACACTACCACCGCATCCTTGGTGCAGAATGTGAGTAACATAACAGTGCTGGGTCTGGGATCTTTGACGTCGTGTTCTAATGATAGATACAAGTACCGCCTCAGACAGCTCGCGTTGTCTTTAGCCCTGTCAAGGGCGTTGTATCAGAGGAAACATCATGAGGAGGATATGTACCCTGTAGTGTTTGACAAAGATGGCATTATTGCTTCAGAGCTGATTGCTGTAGATTATTATGATCCAGACTTCAATGATTTAGACAGAGAGCTCATCTCTGAGCTGGGTGGAACAGTGGTACTAGCCAGCACCTCATCTGCGCCTCAAAACACAGACAACGTCCAGAACACAGAGGCAGTCAAGAATGGGGACAGTCTCATTTCATTGCAACAAGTGTTACCCAATGGCATCGCGATGCTACCCATTCAAAAGCTTCAGATTCCATCGCCTCAGCCTGCTTGGTTGAAGTGTGAGGAGTTTGCCTCCTCGAGGACTCTTTTCTATATGCCATGTTGTACCAGGCAGCTGTATGGGAAGGTGCTGTCATCTCATCTACAAGCCGGGAACCTGCAGAAGATCTCAGTTCTTGGTACCAGCTTTAGCTCCTTAGCGGTCAGTTCTTACAGCCATGATGAATCCATGGCGTGTGAAAGATGAGGTCTAGAGGGGACATGATATGAATATAAATTATAATAGAGGATTCGCTGCTTTGAGAAAACTTTTTTACACCTTGAGGGTAGATGTTGCATTCGCTACCTTGTTACACAGATGGTCCACTAGGAGCATTAGATCCACACCTCAGTCATTATGTCATCCTTCTGTTACACAAATGGTCCACTAGGAGCATCAGATCCACACCTCAGTCATTATGTCATCCTTCTGTTACACAATGGTCCACTAGGCGAAGCATTACATCCACACCTCAGTCATTATGTCATCTCTGTTCATCTGTATCAATGATAAAGATATGAGATTTCATACTGACGCTGGTCATGCATGCAGGAAAGTAGCTGGCTTCTCAGTGCTGCAGCTCAGTCAACACCTTCCATGTCACTACAGCAGCGAATCATTGGAAGTCCACTTGAAGCACCTTCATGTGATGATGATGATGAAGACGGTGGTGATGCTGACAGTGCATTGAAGGCTTCAAATCTGCTTTTGGCTTTGAAGGATCAAGGAGTCCTTTCAGAAATCCCTTGCTCTGATTTTGGTGCTCATGGAGTTGCAACTTCAATACATTTCTTCTCGTCATCACAGTTGCTGCAATAAGGATTGATTGTGCTAAAAATAGTAGATGAGAAACCTTGTATCATAGTGTGGTAGATTGTACAGCTTAAACGTATTAAGGCCAGCTGTATCCTATCTCAAGTAATGATGAGGTCGTTACATTTTTCAGGTCTATGGCCCGGCCCCTGTTTGTCTACATTTTCCTGGAGAAACTTCATCTTTAACATTTAATTGGCATGACAAGACCTGCTGCTGAGCATCTAGGTTCTTAACATCTTTCTTTCAGCATAGTTGAGCTGCATTTTAGTTGAATATGATGCCGGGATTTTCAAGTGCAGTTGCTGCCATGATGAGGGCTTAATTGTGGCTCACATTTACATCGAGAATTAATTTCTGTACATCGTGTATCTTTTAACCAGCTTCTTCATAAAGCCACTGAGATTGGCTCGATCAGATTAATATTTGAAGGTAAGCAGCAGCAGAGTGCTGCAAAATCATCGTCTCTACTATCTCCGCTTTCCAAAAATGCGATTGGTCAATTTTTGCAAAAGCATGGCTGCAACCAATGAACCTAGCAGGACTGTTGTCCATGACTTTTCTGATGTGGTGGATGGAGACTGGATGCGGCTTTCCGCAGACCTGCAGGTGGGCAGTGATAGAGAAGACATGAAGTAGTTGAGTTAGTTGAGCAGATGTACTTCCAAGGAGGCAGTGCTATCACACAATGATAAAATACAGCTGCCACATGCACTCCTAAAGAGGCAGTGCTATCACTCAAACAGTCATCATGCTCATTAACACTAGGCGGCAACTATTAAGACTCATCCTCACATTTCCGTTTCTTGACCAAGGCATCCTGGTTTCAGCTCCCCACTTATGAACTTCCCTCCCACATGCACTGTGTTACGCATGAGCATGGCAATGGTCATGGGTCCCACCCCTCCAGGAACTGGGGTGATGGCACCTGCCACCTGGGAGCACTCTTGATAGTCACAGTCTCCCACCAACCTAATAACAGCAGAGGAGAAAGTATTACATCATCATTACTTACTAGTGGAGAGAATCGAACAATACAGATGATGAGTCTGCATTTCAAATCCCTCAAGGTCAGAGGTTCTGCAGCTCCTGCCACATCATGCTGAAGATCCATGCGCTTAGCTGTGAGGTTTCCTCACAACTTGCTGCAGTCAACATAGTCAACACCTACTCTGTGGAGGGTAGAGCTGAGGTAACAAGCTGCCAACATCTACTCTGTGGAGGGTAGAGCTGAGGTAACAAGCTGTCAACATCTACTCTGTGGAGGGTAGAGCTGAGGTAACAAGCTGCCAACATCTACTCTGTGGAGGGTAGAGCTGAGGTAACAAGCTGCCAACATCTACTCTGTGGAGGGTAGAGCTGAGGTAACAAGCTGTCAACATCTACTCTGTGGAGGGTAGAGCTGAGGTAACAAGCTGCCAACATCTACTCTGTGGAGGGTAGAGCTGAGGTAACAAGCTGCCAACATCTACTCTGTGGAGGGTAGAGCTGAGGTAACAAGCTGCTCTATAATGAACACTTGATTTCTCACCTGAACCCAGTCTTCTTGCTCTCATCTGCTACTGGGTTCCTTTAACCTTGCTTGATTTCTCACCTGAACCCAGTCTTCTTGCTCTCATCTGCTACTGGGTTCGTGCCCACATCAATGATGGCAGCACCTGGCTTCATCCAGGACCCCTTGATAAGCTCAGGTTGCCCAGCTGCTGCTATAATGATGTCTGCTTGACGTACCACTTCTGCCATGTCCTGAAGTAATAAGCATGGATGATCACATGGACTGGCATGTCCTGAAGTAATGAGCATGGAGGATCACATGGGCTGTTATGTCCTGAAGTAATGAGCATGGATGATCACATGGACAGGCATATCCTGAAGTAATGAGCATGGAGGACAATGTAGCTAGCGTAATGAGCATGTACCAATTAGGTCCAGTGTGTGAAAGTTGAACTTAATAAGAATAATAAGTATAGCAAAATATCTACTGTTCATCAGATGAGTAATGCATCAACAGAGCAGGTGTGATGTTATGAAGAGCCTCGGTGTCATAATCCAATACCTTGGTGGCTGAGTGGCAGATGGTCACTGTGGCATCTCTTTTATTCAATAGCATAGCTGCAGGCATGCCCACGATGTTAGACCTAGCAGCAGACGGAACAAGTAGAATGTGTAATGAGATAGCAAAGTGAAAACTCAGCTTCTATCGATAAATTTCTAGCAATACAATTCTCCACTACCTTCCCACCACCACTGCTCTCTTCCCCTGGATTGGGATGTTGCACCTCTCACCTTCCCACCACCACTGCTCTCATCCCCTGGATCGGGATGTTGCACCTCTCACCTTCCCACCACCACTGCTCTCTTCCCCTTGATTGGGATGTTGCACCTCTCAAGCAACTCAATGCAACCTAGAGGTGTACACGGAATGAACAAGGGCTCTCTGCCCTGCAAAATGGAGGCATAACGAAGGTCATTCACTGAATATGCAATATTGCCCACCTCTGCATCTTGCAGAGGTGGACACTTGCTGCTGCCTGCCAGCCATTCAACATGGAGATACGCCCTAAAAGCCCTAATCTTGAAGTCAAGTACATCACATGTCCCACTCTCAAGATACTGATGATACATGTCTACTGCTGGAATGCTGTGACACTTGAAAATCATCAGGTGCATAAAGAATGCACTATGTAAGTGGGGACCTCAATCTCACACTAGAATGCTTCATAAATCAATGTAAGGACTGTATGCTGAGATTGGGTGTGGATCAGGCGCAGCAGCAGCAGACAAGACTGGGTGTGGATGAGGGGCAGCAGCAGCAGCACTTAAGACTGGGAGTGGAACTGGGCGATTACGATGGGTTAAATTCTTGAACTGAAGAGCCAACATCATCACCTCATTGTTATGAAGTTAGCAACGTACAATACACCAACCTTCATACAAAGTCGCCCAATGTTGAGCGGATGGAAGCCATCAACATCCTTCTCAACACTGATGGCTCCTAGGATGGTTTGCTCATTCATATGTTTTGGTAGCTGCATCGCAAAGCCATGATTGATGTGAGGGCAAATGGATCTATACAAAAGAAGGATAGTACAGCATAGAAGACAGTACAAATTGTAGAAAATAATGAAGTGTGCAAGTGCTGAAGAACTCTGATCATGAAGTCACAAACATGGTCTTGCGCATTGTTGCTCCCTGTGCTTTTATCATTAACAAAAATAACAGAATGAAGAATGCAGCTGCACTAGAATACCATGCACATCTGGATTCATACAGGAGAGATCTGCATACTTACAGGCAGCTGCAC
Organism: Chlamydomonas eustigma; assembly: GCA_002335675.1. Lineage (NCBI taxonomy): Eukaryota > Viridiplantae > Chlorophyta > Chlorophyceae > Chlamydomonadales > Chlamydomonadaceae > Chlamydomonas > Chlamydomonas eustigma. Next base: position 105,225 of record BEGY01000011.1, read on the forward strand.
TAGAATACCATGCACGTCTGGATTCTTGTTAAAGTCTTGGACCACAGCTAGCACCTCATCTTGTGTAGAAGAATCCGGAAGGTCAGCTGCAAAGCTAAAGATGCCAATCTGTATAAATCATGATATCAGTGTGGACGAATCAGCAAGAGCAATGTCAATACTGATAGTGTAAATGGCTGTTCCTGCTTAATACAATGGATTCATCAAAATGTGAAGCTGATGTGCTTTTACTGAAGCCAATGCGTAATGAAGCCGATTCAGTGCCTAAGGCTGCCTAATGTGTGGTCAAATCACTGGTCAGTAGTCATGTAATACAATGGATTAGAAGCTGATGACCTATTTGATTTCTTATACTGAATACATATGCAGATGCTCCTAATCAACATGATGATGAACATCTTAACAAGCTCGAACAGCACCATTGTATTTCAACTTCCAGATATATAAGATCACAATATCTCACTTCTTCACAAGCTTTCCTTTTCATGCGGACATATGTCTGGCTGTCTTTGCGTTCTCCAACTATGACCACAGCCAATCCAGGGACCTTACAGAGAAGAAAAATCCGTCCACAAGCACATCAGATATGTAGGAATTCATGTTGAAACTCCTGCCGGGGCTAAGCCAAAAAATTTCACTGAACATAATGACTGCAATGACTGTCTTTGAATACCATTGTAAATCATACACATGCATGCGGGTGCATAGCAGAAACATGAGCTCAGATATCATGATTTAACACCTTTCCATATTTCTCCTTAAGTGATGCAACTTGTATTGTAAGCTCGGATCGAATTGTGGCGGCCACAGCCTTGCCATCGATAATATTACCATTCATATACATTTTGCAGTATATTTTGATTTGAAGGATGTACAGGGCGTTTTTCATTTTCGAAGATCGCTGGTCCTGGAGCATTGTTCTGTTACTCCCAGAGTCTATAAGGTGCAATTGAATAAAAAAGAACTGGAATCACAAGAAAAATACGTACACGCATATAACGGTCGAAATTTATAGATTCATATCGATGCTGGTGTGTCATGTGTATATACGTATATATTTGATGCATGTAACAGATAATCACTCAGCAATCAGCATAACACAGCATGGACCAACAGCTTCATGTGCGCTAGCGTGGAAAGCGTGAACGAATGTGTCGAAAGTCTGTACAAGTACTCACTTCTAGGAATACCCGAGGACTGCCACAAACTCGAGGTGAAGAGCAGTATCCAATGATATAATCCTGCGCAATGCTTTAGACAGCTCATTTCTATAGGATTCTAAAAGCAATTCCCAGTTTTGATGATGAAATATTGAACTAAGCACTGCTCATGAAAACTTCCTTCGTGGGTTCAAGCCACTGATAGAAGATCGTTTTTAAAACAACAGATCGTTGTTTTAAGAATCTTTATACCTGCCTAATACGTAGCGAGGTACAATGTGCCCAATGAGAGTTGTCCTCCTTGCACTCTCTGTATTTATTGCTGGAATCACTCTCTACTATTCAAATAGAGATGTAGACGCGTTGCATGTTGTGGACGAGAAAAAAACGTTATCCAAGAACTCTAAGGTGCGACCTGTTTACAGAAAAGTCGAGATAAGTTCCTCGCAATAATACTCCTGAACTGTTTCTTGTCATAGAGATTATGGACTGGTTATATCTGCGACGCCACAAGCTTTGTGGCAGACTGCCTAACAGGGAAATACTTGTATCAAAAGATAAGCTCGAGGTGGCCCTCCGTTCCTACGAATAATCCGGGACTAGCCATACAGGCATCTGGGTCTTGAGGTCAAAGAAACTTGATATCACAGAGCTGTCATACATGCTGTTCTGAGCCATCTGTCTGCGTGTAAGGAAGGAATACTACAGATTCAGGCACCGATCAAGAGCTTTCAAATACATGCCACACTATCCTCTGGTCATCCTTGTTTCCTTATGTGTCATGCTGGGAAAGATCAGGAAAGCTTTAAAGCAGACACCGCCCCGGCAGTTGAACTAGCTTCATGCCATCAAGTTGGGCGCTTACAGTCCTGCATGGTTGAAATTAAGGCTGCAGCTGTAGTTCTGGTTGCAGGGCAATTAATAGCATGCAACGCAGCCTTTGCAAGCTTAGTTTACTTTGCACTTGTTATTGTTTCATTCATGCATGCAGCCTATGCTACTCTCTGCACAACAAGGATTTCATTATTGCGTTGCCTTGTCCATGCTTAAATGCTGTGGCGGTCAGGGATGCATGAATGACTGAGCACGGCTAAATTCCATCAAGAAGTTTGTAGTGTGAAAGATTTTATTGACTGCCTCATCAGCATAAAGATTTTATGGCTTTCCTTCATTATGGGCTGACATGGAGATTTGTAAATTTGTAAATATATATCGCTAATATCGCCTGCTTCAGACTACATGCAGGGTTTGATTTTAGACCTCAGGTCTCTTCATCATCATCATGTACATACTTAATGTCAACTTATATCTTTTTGTAGCATTATGCTGTTGTGAAAGGCTGATAGCTTTAACGCTTATCCCTGCATTTTCTGTTTTTATGTACTAACCTCTGAATTGCATGAACTGCTGACTAGGTGACAAACACATGAGTGATATCAGGAAGTTTCTTCCGGACTGATATATCCCAATGTTCCGAGTGCTGCATTAGCAGCAAACATTATCAATACACAAGCAACCCAAACATCTCCCATTATCAAAATGCAGGACATGTTATACATCATAGTCTTCAAAGCCCTGCTCAAAGCAGTAGAGATCTTCTACTGCTACTGCCCCTGATGATACTGCTACTTCCCCTGCTGATACTGCTACTGCAACTTTAGATGCTTTACTAGACGCTCAGTTTCTGCATCCCTGCCTTAATAATCCCGTCATGCATGATCTCTAGTTCATGTTGATTGTATGGAGTAGAAGCAACATTATTATTGCATGACGACCAGGTACTGCTGCTCCACAATTGCTATCCGGCTCCCTCATCCATATGTCTCATCTGCATAAGGCATGGCTCACAGTGGCACCTGCTGCAGGAGCCGCATCTTCAATTGCAGCTATTGCAGCACTGTCTTCATCTGCCACTGAACTGCTGCTGGATAGCAGAAGAGTTATATTTCCCCTGCCATGCATTGTGGCACAACAAAGCAGCTCATATCATCATCAGTATCGCACAACAGAAGTGATAGATACATACCTCTGGTTTCAAGGTACTAAATAAGAAGGACCCATTCAGTTCTTTGTTGCTTATCTTAGCTTGAAAAATCAGAAAAATCAGTACTGCACATCATAATACTAAGTACATGCATGTACAGCAGCAGCAACCTGAATAAACAGAACCAATAATATCTTCACCTGTGTGCCACCTCCTCCATAGTGCCATATCCAAGAGGCTGCTCCATATCACTACTACGCCAGAGGCGCCCTTTCACAATCTTGTCCAGGTCCTCTGAGGAGAAATTGACAAGAGCTCGCGCCAGCTCAGCGCCTGTGTCATCACACAGCTGCACCGCATCTTGCACATGGAACTCCCCAGTCACCTGCACCACCAGGGTAAGGCAATGCATGGGTAAAGTATTTGTACTCAGTGCACTTGTATTAGGCTACAATGTTTGAGAGCTAACATTATATGACTCATCACGAGGTTCCTCTGTCTTGTAATAACCCATTGATCAGTACTGCAGTGTTCTTGTGACCTATGGTTCACAATACTACAACTGCTGGGTGCTATGCATAATGAAACAAGTACAAGTGCCTCCCTCACTCACCTTGGTGATGCCAGGTGCAAACAAGGACTTGTGTTTATCCCGTACTGCCCGTACTGCCCCAGCATCTAGCCACAATTGTCCCCTCACTGGGACTGACAGTATCCATCGTTTTCTGCCTTTGGCGACATTGGGGATGGGGAAAAACCTGCAATAAGTATGAATAAGCAAAGGTGAAATCTTGATCATCTGGACCCATCCTTACAGATGGGTGTTGTTGAAGAAGAGGTGCTTATAGTGCTTAAAGGTATAGTGAGAAATGTTGAGACAACATTCTTGACAAGTTTTGACAGATCATTTAGCGTTTCTCCATATATCAGCACCTAAAACTTATGCCGTAAAGACAGGACTACTAGGTGCACTTGATACTGGAAACTCATGCCGTAAAGACAGGACTAGGTGCTTGATACTGGAAACTCATGCTGTAAAGACAGGACTATAGGTGCACTTGATACTGGAAACTCATGCCGTAAAGACAGGACTAGGTGCTTGATACTGGAAA
>BEGY01000011.1:110905-136301 GCA_002335675.1 Chlamydomonas eustigma
ACTGCTATAATGTTCCAAACTTGACGGTCCTAGATCAAGGTTCTAAGGTCTCCCATACTATTGTTGTGATGCATGTTTGAAATGACATCATGTATGTGTGTTACACGTTATGGACATTGGACTGGGGCGTTATTGCACATACCTCGTACTACATTGGACTAGCAGGGCCTTATTGCACATACCTCGTACTACATTGGACTGGGGCCTTATTGCACATACCTCATACTACATTGGACTAGCAGGGCCTTATTGCACATACCTCGTACTACATTGGACTGGGGCCTTATTGCACATACCTCATACTACATTGGACTAGCAGGGCCTTATTGCACATACCTCGTACTACATTGGACTGGGGCCTTATTGCACATACCTCGTACTACATTGGACTGGGGCCTTAATTCACATACCTCGTACTACATTGGACTGGGGCCTTATTGCACATACCTCGTACTACATTGGACTGGGGCCTTATTGCACATACCTCGTAGATTGGCTTGGCATTAGGGTCGTTCTTAGGGTTAGATGTGTACAGGTAGTCCACATCTGTCATAAGAAATAACCAGTTTGCCTGGACCAGTGCGGCAACATGGGCCGACAGGGTATCATTGTCACCAAAGCGCAGCTCCTGAACAGCTACAGTATCCTGTTGCATCACATTCACAGTTAAATCACAGGTAGCATGGCAGTGAGCAACAACAGTGAACAACAACTGTGATACTTTGTCACATGGTCAGGTGAACCATCACATTAGCCACCTCTATAAAGTGAGACTGCTGCTCAGTGTTCATTATTTACAGCCATCAAAATGTGATTCGCTTGTGTCCCAGAGCCTTCTACTCTTCCCCTTCTACTCTTCCTTACATTCACACATGTGTGTCCCAGAACCTTCTACTCTTCCACACAAGTGACCATGATAAGATCATACATCTCAACAATCAATCACAAGCTTCAGTGCGGCAGATTCAAGTTCAACCACTTCCGGCTCACCACTGCAAACTTCATAATGCAGTGCATTGAAGGACCTCAGAGCTTTATCTTACATTTTCATTGACCACTGGGACCACCCCATAAGCCATCAGCTCAGTGAAGGTATTGCGAACATTGATGTACTGCCCTCTGTCAGCCAAGTTGTCCAAGGTGACTAGGACCTGGGCACAAGTCTACAGAGGGCAGGATGAGGATGAGGAGGATGAGGAAGAGATGACATGACATCTTTGTTGTTGGATTTAGTGATGTAGAGCTTTTTCAATAATTTACAAGCGTTCATCTGATCATGGAGGGAGTGACAAAGTGATGTTCCATCTCTGATACATCTGATGACACAGAGTCCTTGGAGGGCTTATTGTGTGCGCCAAGCAGTCCCCTCCATCAAGGTATAAATCAATGTTTATCGATGATCCACACTATATACACAACAAGCCTCACAACTTACCAGACCCACAGCATTCAAGAAGTCCTCATAGAACTTCATGAGGTGTACTTGGCCCACAGCTGCCAAGGCTTGTTTCTTGGCTAGCTGGGTTGGTTTTGAGGCCAACCTCAGCCGATGGCAACCCACACCCACTGCTCCACTGGTCACAATCACCACATGGTGACCTGCATATGAAGATGCAGTCAAAGCAAAGACAGGTTTGCAGCATTGCTAGGTATCCAAGGCAAACATGCAACACTGCTTGTAATATGGTACACAGCAGGGTCTCTAGGGCCTCTCTTTCTCACTTCATTCTTTCTGAGAACATTTTTTCCTTACCCATGTTTCTTAAAGCTTTGACTGTCTCGATGATGCGAGCTAGATTGCTTATGTTCAATCTCTGTTTCTCAGGATTCACAAGGCTAGACGTCCCCACTTTAATAACCTGCAAGTCCCAAAGCTTTCATTACTACAATTTCAGTAGCAATTGATTTGCAGCGCCGTCAACTGACAATGACTTGGGGTACTTCGCCCTTTCCACTTGAAGATGCTTCCATAATGTTAAAAATGCGCCGATCGCACGTTATATTGTTCAAAGATCACTTGTGTCCACTTAGTTCTATTCTTTTCAACAACTGCACATTGTAAATGTGCCTGCACCACCGGCGATGAGCTTGAAAGATATATTTCTCTAACAAAAAATAAACTTTTACCGAGGGTTGGAGCGTACTGTTCAAACTTCGTAGCATCAGAAAGTTTGCACCTAGATGGTAGGTGCCACCTCTAACAGAAACAGTGAACAGAGAAAAATCTATCACGAAAATGCACATTACGTGTGCGGGGGTAGTTCACGGTAAAAAATGCTAGTAGCAAAAGAGCCAGCACTGAGAGTCGAACTCAGGTTGAAGGAATCAGAATCCTTAGTGCTAACCACTACACCATACCGGCACATTTTTAACGAAGAGGGTAAGCTGTACAAGAATATTAATTTGTTACAGGTCTACTTTGCTATAACATTCACGATGCCATCAGCATGTCGAGCATGGTTTGCTTCGTGGCTGAGGGCGTTGTGCTGCATACCTACTTTTTACAGTAGTGTCCATCATGCATTGGATCATAGCGCAGTGCATCGCGTTCTGATGGACCTCAGAGTAGACACAGTCCCTACCAATCCATGTGCTATCTGTGATGCAGTTCCCCTTGAGCCCTGGGCACACAGAAGTGATCTTGATCTCCCAGTGATCATTTCAAAATTCAAATCAAGACTACCTGCAGATCTGCCTGTTCTGATATCTGGTTCGCCCAGTCTCTTAGCACATCTTGTCAAGACCTGTAATTTCATAATTGAATCAGCTGCAGGTCCAGAATTTTCCGCATTTCTCCTCACTATCTATTCAAGATGTCATCAGATCACGACGGTTATGGCCTTTAATGACTATAGTGCACAATAAATTACTAAACTTTGCGCCTGAAACACTGGTAGATATTTGAGTCCTCTGATGTTACTCTGAACACTTTTGCCTAATTTTACACATAAGGTGACCGATGAGCTCTGCAAGTTAGTATGTCACATATCTGTTTGTTTGTTTGAATGTATGCCCATGCAATCATCTTGTAATGTCACGCCGAAGCGTAGCTTGACGTAGAGGACAGAAGAACTCTGCCTCACCGTTCAAAAGTTAGGGAGGATGATCCACAAGAATGGGAGTGGAAAAGGATTGTTCAAGTTTACGACGGGTATGAAGGATGCAGGAGAAAGAGAAAATGGAGTGACGAGTCAGAGAGCGGTATAGCCGATGAGCAGCCGGGATGGAGATGCCTAAGAGGTGCAAAGTTGTTGGGAGAGGATAAAATAAAGTACCACTTACACCAATGAGAATAAGATGTACGGTAGGGGTTCTGGAAGGGAATGGAATAGGAGGAATAGGGGTTAAGTGCGAAGGAGAAGAAATAGGAGGGAGGGGAGGTGGAAAAGTGGAAAGAGAGGGGACAGAAACCGGACGGAGCAGGGCATGGGAGTCATGTCGGGCTGAGAGGGCAAGGCGCCAACCATTGAATGTAAGTACTTGACAGAGAAGAAGGTGCTGACTAGATTTGCGGGTGAGTGTGTGGTGATATGAGGTATCAGAATTATATCCCACCTCAATGATGTGGAGTGTACAAGTAGAGTGTAGAGTGTAGAGTCGAAGGTGCATATTGTACGGCAGAGTTGTACGTGTGTTCCTTTTATATGCTGAGCGTATAGAGAGTGCGAGTTTAGCTCTCTTCCACGCTCATATGAGTTTTATAAACTTTTAGCTCTTCTATCGCTCTTGTCCTAGAAGTCCCAGCTGTAACGAGTTTCGCTTCCACGCTCAGAAACGAAATCATACATCTGAATCGTTATGTCAGAATATTTAACTCTAAAATCATATGCATCAGAAGCGAATTCCGTTCAATCAGTGGTGTCAGAAAGGCCATCTCTGGACACTGAGGTCGCTGTTAAACTTTTCAGGAATTCGGTGACAATCGATGATTTGGTAATAATTATGGATATCAGACGAACTCATTTGGCGGAGCATTATGACACCTTCATTTATTAGATTGCTAAAGCCATGAACTTGGCTGCAGGAGCCATTTGCAGGAGAATTGTTGACAGATGTTGCCGTTAATGAAGACGATACCACGATTCGCAGGGTAGTCTCTCGTGCGCTTAGCCTCATCAATGGACCCACAATCAATGTACCCCTGACCCTGACCTCTCAGAGCAAGGAGCAAATGCTGAAGCTGACAAATAGTGTCCGCATAGACGTGGCCACAGCAGAGTCTTGGGTGCTAGCTAGCGAGTATCTTAAGAACTCCTGGTATAATGTTGCGTTTTTAAAATATCATCACATGATGAGATACCCACTCTGTAGTCGTAATCATCCTTTTGGATGATTACGACTACAGAGTGGGTCATCATTTTACTGGCATGCCTTTATCAGCATTAAAAAGGTTCATCTCTTATTACTACAGATCATGATAGTAATAATAATGTATAGCCAGCACCTGCTATAATCGCAATAGTAACCTTTGCCTCTGATAAAAATGTAGCCAATTTCTTTTCTTACCATGAGTCAACTGAATTATAAACCTTCTGACGTGTCACTGCAGGCAGTTTCAAAAGACAGGACGAGCCTCCGCTGCGGCTGTCCTCTCTGACGTTGACTGTGAACACCTAAAAAAGGTGACAAAGCAATTTGAACGGTTTTTGAGGTAAATAGTATGAAAATGACGAGCATTATGCTGACAACTTCTGCAAAGCTGCTGCAGGCGGTTGGCTTGAGCTCTCATCTGTCACCTTGCAACATAAGTATGAAATGTAGTATGAACTGCTAAGCTAGAGTGCTGTCAATCTCACATGAAGCATTGCAGTTTTGTCATTTAAAAGTAACTGCACCGCCATCTATATAAAGCAAGCTCCTTCAAGGGTAACTGCTGCTCTACATTTGAGAAGTCTGATGAGACAGAGCGCAGTAAAGCGCTGCCAACCTTTCTAAGAATGGCGGATTTTACCTCGCATTTTGCATCATCATCATCATCATCATCTTCTTCTTTTTCAGGGTGGGCCACAAGGTATCAAGGAGTATGCTCTTGAGATCATCAAGAAACATAACCTTGACGGTGCGTTGGGCACTATACATATGAAAAATATACATTGTATGAAGGGACAATCACAATATTCCTTGAATTGAAATGAGAATCAGGGACGTAAATATTCACACTTTGAATCAGCAGACCTCCTTCTGGTATAATTTTTCTCTGAATGTATCATTGTTAAGAGGTGTGCAAGAAGAGATGCAGGTGGAGAGACGACTTATATTTATTTCTTTTTGTTATTTTGCCCCTCTACAGATAATCTGTACATCTATGACCTGGGCAACGTGGTTAGGATGTTCAGGTGAGTTTAGTCAAGGTAAACAAGCAGTGCATCATGAGGAGGAGGAGATGTTATGATGGGCAGCATTATGTCAGTGTAAGCACTCCATGCTGGTCAGCATTGATATAACTGAATCACTCTGCTTTTTATTGTAGGATCCGTCAGCATTGAGATGACTGAATCACTCTGCTTCTTGTAGGATCCGTCAGCATTGAGATGATGACTGAATCACTCTGCTTCTTATTGTAGGATCCGTCAGCATTGATATAACTGAATCACTCTGCTTCTTATTGTAGGATCCGTCAGCATTGAGATGATGACTGAATCACTCTGCTTTTTGTAGGATCCTTCGTGACTCCCAGGACCTCGACTTTTGTGGTCATCTACTTTCTAATCATCATTGAAACTCTTGAATGTTTGATGATGCTTCAGGGCTTGGAGATCTGCTCTTCCACGCATCACACCTTACTATGCTATCAAATGCAATCCTGAACCCGCCATGCTGCGGTTGCTTATGTCACTGGGGGCAGGATTTGACTGTGCTTCTCAGGTGGAACTGGCGACTGTACTGGCAATCGGTAAGTAAGCAAGGAGACATACTTGATCAACAAAATTCAGCTGTATGGCTCCACCTTGCAAGTGGGTTTCTTCTGTCTTCTTAACACAGTTTCTGCTCAGCTGCCCTGATAGACATAAAACTGATTGGTATCATTTATGTGTAACTGCAACACTGAGTTGATCTGATCTCAGACCCAACTTTAGGAATGCCAGTTTCAAAGTGCTTCTTTTGCATGCATGCCTCCACCTTCGCATGCATGCTTTCTGTTCCATTTTTGTGCCCAGGCATGCCCTCCAGCAAAATCATCTTCGCTCATCCCTGCAAAAGACGTGGTGACATTGAGTATGCGGTAAGTCGGGGACTAAGCAGTTGACACAATTTCTTCAGCCTACTGAAAAATCTCTGGTGTGCTGTGCTGTGACCGGTCGTGGCGTATCACAAAGTATGGGCCTGAAGATACGATCTGACCTGTGATCTGACCTGTGATCTAGGGCATCAATAATACTTTCTTTCTTTTAATACTTTAATACTTTCTTTTGTCTGTCTGCAAATTTACATCGTCACATAATTCTGATTGAGGCATTGGTGGTGTTGTGAGATTCTCTGGAAGACTAGGCAGAACTCCTTTTCCTGTGAAGGGTGAACACAATGTGGAATTTACCACTTTTGACACGGACTCTGAGCTGGACAAGATTGCCAAGTACAATCCCCGCTTCCGTTGCGTGCTGCGCATCAGAGCAGATGATCCTGAGGCCCGTGTGCCATTGGGGTTGAAGTATGGTGCAAGCCTAGAGGATGTGCCCACCCTTCTAGAACATGCTAAACGACTGGGTCTGAAGGTTTGTCGTGATCATGATCATGATGTTCATGACCACAGACCATTAAGTAGCAACAGCAGGACCTGACTACTTCTATCTGATCTCTGATCATACTTTGTTGAGAACTTGTAATCATGTCACAAATGTTCCTTCATCCTCACCAGGGAAACAGTGTACATCAGTTTTTTTAATTCACACTTTTTTATCAGTCATTCATCCTGTGACTGTGTCACAGGACAGATGCAAGAGGTGATGATTAAGATCCTGATTATGATCGTCCTACAGGTTGCAGGCGTGTCATTCCATGTTGGGAGTGGGGCAAAGAACATGTCCACTTTCTCTGGCGCCATAACCAGTGCCCGTCACATCTTTGACCTAGCTGAGATGATGGGCTTTCACATGGAGCTTCTAGATATTGGAGGTAATAGTTCACCCGAGATCATGATTACAACAGTGTAGCAGGGCAATTGAAAACATACTGCAATCACTCTGAGCTGCTGTGAGAATGGAACTAAACCCTACTCCCTAAAACATATTAGATCTGGGAAAAATAATATTCTAAGTGGATTTACAAGCCATGATTAAGACAAGATTGGAATCCTGACAGGATTCCCTGTCTGTTCCGTGTCTTGGGACTGATGGTATTATGACATGATATAGGATTTGTGCATTATTTCCTAATAGGTGGATTTACGGGCCATTTTGATGAGAATGGCAATGTTATTTTTGGAGAGACAGCTGATGCTATCAACGAGGCCATTGAAGCAGAGTTTCCACCAAACAGTGGTAAGGGTTTCTGTAAAAGGCCAGGTTCCTCTGGTGCAGTGGAAATGTATTGTGGGGTTACTTCATACTTGCAGGCAGCCTCTGGTAGTGGCACTTGTGGCTCTGCAGTGTTTGTATTGAGGCTCTACTTGCAGTGATGAGTTAGGGTGCTGACGTCTTGAATACCCTCAATGTCCTGTAAGGTACCTAGCTTTGTCAGGACAATATGTCAGAAGCAGCAAATGTCAGCTCAAGGAGCTCGCACATTGAGATTTTAGGCATGATTCAAATGAATGTCGCCATGAGTAACTGCTACAGCCATCTTTTTTCTTTCATGAAGCATCTGCTGGCCTTCCATCACCTCCCTGCTATCAGGAGTGACTATCATTGCTGAGCCAGGGCGGTACTTTGCAGAGACCTCGGCAACTATGTTCACACCTGTGTATGGAGTGCGAGACAGGCCTGGAGATGCTTCCCATTACAAGGGGATTCATAAAGACTACTGGATCACAGTGAGTTCAAAGTAAATGATGACTCATCACTCACAGCAAGGAGTAATAGATCACAGTGAGTGCATTACATGATGACTCATCATCTTTGTGTCTCTCATTCACACTTACTTGTGCTTGAGCATGCCTTTTAATGATGATTCGTTTTTTCTCCCCGCCCAGGATGGACTGTATGGGTAAGAAAGCAGGATTGACAAAGATGGCGACATTGCAGTGTTGTGACACCCCTCCATCTGACAGACTAGACAGAAAGCTCACTAACTGCTACCATCCTGCTCACAAAAACACTCTAAATTGGTCTCAAGTAGATTCAGAAGTCAAGTCCTTAGAGCACAGGGAATTCAACAGGTCTATATTTTCTACTTTACAGGTCCTTTAACTGCATTCTGTATGATGATCAGCGCCCAGAGTACCAGGTATGACAGGGCTTTGCAACCTAGATCATTATACCAAACCCTGCGCCTTATTGACTGCTATGGCGGTCGGTGAATCCTATATTGACTGCTATGGCGGTCGGTGAATCCTATATTGACTGCTATGGCGGTCGGTGAATCCTATATTGACTGCTATGGCGGTCGGTGAATCTGATTTGAGAATTTTCTGTAGAATAGGCTCCGGGGTGCATGAGATATGTAAAATAATTCTGTGTTGGTTGTTTATCAGGTTCTACGATCCCCTTTACTTGAACAAGTGGATGAGTCCACAGTGGAGACCTTCAAGTCCACTGTGTGGGGTCCAACTTGTGACAGCGCAGACTGGTGAGACAATTGAAGCAATTCCTCTCAATTTAAAGAATTTAAAGTATTTGTTGTTCATCACAAGGAGTTCAAATGTTGGTGTTTTATGGTTTGACATTCAGCTCCTAGCTTGCTGACCAGTTAGACCAGTCATGATTTAACATTGCTATTATTTGTTTCAGACTCCCAGTGCAGTTATAAATCTTTCAATTCAGATACATACTTTTAATTCAGTTACCTGCATGCTTGTCTGCAGTGTCTACAAGGATGTCATGCTACCCGAGCTGCGTAATGGGGACTGGCTCATGTTCCCAAATGCAGGTGAGCTTTCCATGTTCACATCATTGAATATTTGAAGGTATTGATAGATTCTGATTTGGCTTCAGTTACGTTCAAGATTTCATGTCCAGTGTACATACATGGTGAGCTGAGAGACCTCATTGTTAATGCTTATTTACGGATCTTTGTGAAGGTGCCTACACTGTAGCTGGCGCTTGCGATTTCAATGGCATCAATATGACGCGACCACGGACCTTCTATGTGTTCTCTGACAGCCCAATTGATCGTGATTTTGTTGAAGAATAAGGTGTCTTTTTGTATCCCTTGTCAAGTCAAATATTGTTTTAACGCAAAGACTGCAAACCGTTGAAGAGAGTCTTGATTGTGGAAGCGTCAGCAACATCTGAAAAGCGTAGTTCAAATCAGATGGCAGGCCAGGTAGGCAGATATGATTGCCGTAGACAGCATCAGATATTTTCTGATTTGGAAACTTGTATCTCTCATTGTCTGAAAATTATCAGCATTCGTTTCATTCGTTTTGAAACATTGTGTTGTGACTGAGTCTCAGCAGCCGAATCAGATATTTTCTCAAGATACTTTGAACATATCTGCCTACACGCGGAAGTCCCAAAATTGTTCTTACGTGAAGATACTTGAGTTCAAGTAAGGTAAATATCATATTAATTTTGACCTTATCTTGCTTGGGATGTGCTTGTACACTAGAGTTCCATTTTATTAAGCAGGGTGCCACTCATGAGTAAGGCATCTGCTCATTATTCCCTCGAGCTCATGACTTTCAAATTATCCTCCTGACGTTTTTCTCAGAACGTCACGAATGCATGTCGAAATTTTCCACATTTTATTACATCCACAATGCCTGTTCGAGTCATTTGCTTCACCGTCGTTCTGGCCTCTCTCGCAGGCCTACATGACAAACTCAGGTTCTGTTGGGCAGCCTCCGACGACGATCCTAAGCAACGCGTACAATTCTTCATCCGCTGCTGGTCCTGGATGCGGACTCCTGACTCTTCCAAATAAATTGCTCGGTACTCTGTGGTCATCAGCTGATTGTAACGTGGGCACGCCTCCCTCTGCTGTCCCCGAGTTTGCTGACCAGAAAGAAGTGACTCATCATATGCATCCTAGTAACCGGAGCAATGACATGATAGGAGGTTGTAACACTAAGCAGCTTGCACTTGGCAGCAGTGACAGCCACAGTAACCAGTCTAGCAATGGATCCCTTCAAGCGCTGTTATCAGCAAGAGGTTCCGCAGGTACAAACAAACCTGACGGGGAGCAAGCAGTGCGTGGCGGCTGTAGACCATGTAGCTCTCTGAACAAGCACACTGGGTGCGAGGAGGAGGAGCCAGGCGGCAGCAACAGTAATAATGGAGGAAGATCTGGGAGTGGTAGCGGCAGCCCCTTCAGCAGCCATCCATGTGGTGGTGGTGATGGAAAAGAAGGCGGCGAGTCTGTTGCAGCCGGAGCAGGCTTACTGGACTTGAGCAGTGGTGCGACTGATTCTGATATCAGAGGAGGTGGGTATAGTGCCGGACATGGTGGACAAGGGCATCAGAACCACAGCTCAGACTCAGACATGCGGAATGAGGACAAAAGGTGTGGTGTTGCACATCAAAAGAATCACAGCTCAGACGACAGCTTGCCATCAGATCACAATAGAGGATCAACGCTCCCATGCGGTACAATAATGGCACCAATACCTCCCTCGTCATCTGAAACCTTGAATCTGACAACCTCCACTTCGCTCCCGGCACCCATCTCCCTCTCCCCTACCCAGGCAGTGTACAACAGTCGCAAACGAGGTTCCTTCCGCGCCCAGGAGCCTTCACTCCCCCTCCACCATCACCATCCCCTTAACAATAGAGACTATCTTGACCCCCTCAATTTCAGCAATGCAGACAAGTACAGTGGAGAGGGAGATGCTGCCTCCTCCAATCCTTTCATGGCAACTGCACCCTGTGCAATACAAAGCATGGCAGTGCTGCCTGCTGCTGCTGCTGTTGTTGATCCCTCCACGATTGGCAACAACCTGATGACCTCCCTACAAGGATCTGGTGCCACAAATACTTCATATGTACCGCTGAATGTACCATCAGACCTCAAACACATACCTCCACATTCATCCACTGCCGCTAACCTGGATGCCGTGTTAGGTCAGAGACGGGACTGGGATCTGCTGTTCTCTGAGACGCCAACAGGTACCAGTGCTGCTTCTGCTGCCAATAAACAGCAGCAGGTCAGAGGTGCTGGCAGCCATCGTGATGGTGCTGGCAGTATGATGAGGAGTCATCAAGTACCTGGTGTGGAAGGTATGGGACAGGCACCTGAGGGAGCTCTGTCTGCTGAGGACTTTGACCTGTTTGCAGGCCATCAGCAAGACTTGCTGCATTGCATGGATGAGGATGATGAGCACAGTGACAATGATAGTGGTAGTAGTCAAGTCAAAGGGGCCGGGGCTTCCACAGCAGGTGGCGGTGGGAGTGGGACTCAAAAAGGTGGTGGGGGTGGAGTTTCCGCCCGCAGCTCCATTAATAACAAGCGGCTTCGCCTAGTTTGGACGCCTGAGCTGCATCACCGTTTCATGACTGCTGTACATCAGCTGGGTGTTAACAATGCAGTACCCAAACAGCTGCTGCAGGTGAGATGATGAAGCTGACTAAAGTCTCCAAACAGTTTGTTCTGGTCCTCAGCTCTGGAAGGCCTTTCTGTTAATGAGAGTTGAATTTCCTCAGCTCTTGCTTTGTGCTGTCTGAAGACTTCCTCTTTGAGAAATTTCTTTCTAAAATTTGTCCTGTCTAATTCTAATACTCGTATTCTCCCGCCATGATTATTTGACCAACCAATGCGTCTTTCAATGATCACAGCAATTGTACTGCAATGCCGAGTGACACTTTGTACAAATATTGTACTGTTTTTTAACGTCGTAGTTGATGAATGTGGAAGGCATGACTCGCGAGAATGTCGCAAGCCACCTGCAGAAGTACCGCTTGTACCTGAAGAAGCTAGCAGGGGTCACAGGGAATGATCCTATCCCGCAGCACATCCTGTTACAGGTGATGACACTAGTTATTGGATGTCCCGCAGCACATCCTGTTACAGGTGATGACACTAGTTATTGGATGTCAGCTTCATTTTGCCTAGCAGTGCAAACCATCGTGATATGTTTTCTTTTTGACTCTGGAGCAGGCATTTTCTTAGCAGTTGCTCGATTAGCTGATTGTGAAGACACGTCAGATGGATCGCTGCGTTACCTTTCACGAATATGGTTATTATGGTCCTAGTAAGACTATCAACTGAATTACTGTTACACGTCATTATTGCACTACAGGCTCAGGAGCAGGCCTTAGTACAACATGCTGCCAAGAACCAGCAACAGGTTTTAGTGCAGCAACAAGCATTAGTACAGCAGCAGCAGCAGCAGGTGGCCGCCGCTGCAGCTGTGCAGGTCCAGCAACAGCAGCAGCAAGCAGTGCTGCTGCATCAACAGCAGCACATGCAGATGCAGGCCGCTGCCATGGCAGGCCCTTTGAGTTACGGTGGCCTGCCCTATGGAGGTTACAATGGTATGCAGCCTCCTGGTGAGTAATGATATTCTCAGATGATAGCAGGTTTCATGGACTAATGGAATTAATAATACTCACCCGCACTATAAAGCGTTTAATTGGTAGAAGGGAGTGATATTTATCGCTCTGCTTGTCCAAGATCCATGAGTCTTAGTGGCAGCAAAATGTCTGCAGGCATCATGCCACAACCAATATATTCGACTAGGTGATACTTAAGATACCTGCATATCAGTAATCTGCATGTAGAGCAATAACATTTTGGACATGCTTATTTTTGCTGTACCTTCCATATCAGGTGCGCCCCCCTCTTCAATGCTGGGGTCGTACAATCCATGTGGCCCTTACCCTGGAGCTTTGTACCCAGCCAGCAATCCGACACCTACGGCAGTACCCCAAGGTAATCTGCAGTACATATCCTCAGGGGCACTTGGAGCAGCAGGTGGTACAGTCAGCAACCAACCACAAGCAGGTACAAGTAGCCAAGGTGGGGGCATCTCGACATTATCTGGAGGTGGACATGCAGATGCTGCTGCTGCTGCTGCACCACTGCCTCCATCTGCTGCTCCAACAGCAAGCAGCACAGCACTGCAGATTCAGCAGCAAACGCTGGTATTACAGCACATGATGCAAAACAATGCTCTAGCAGTGCAACAGCAGCAGCAAATGATGATGATGCAACACCAGCAGCAGCAGCAGCAGCAAGCTTATAATCCAGCTGCTGCTGCGTCAACTGTACCGTCTGCTGACATATCTGCATGCATGGTGCATACTCTTTCACAACATCACCAGGCATCAGCATCAGGCACCGCACATGGCATGGTGGCTAATCCGCAGCAGCAGATGCAGCAGCAGATCATGATGATGCAAGCCATGATCCAACAGCAGCAGCAGCAGCAGCAAGCACTTTACCAGCAGCAATTGCAGCAGCAGGCTGGCACCCAGCAGCAGCATGCCATGTTCCAGCATATGCAACAGCAACAACAACAGATTGCTGCTGCTGCTGCAGAGCAACCTTCACAACAGCAAGGCCAGCAGCACCAGCAGCTGACAGGTGATCTAAGTATGTTTGCTGCCTTGGGGCAGCAGCAGAACATGCAGCAGATGCAGGCCTTTATGCACTACCAACAGCAGCAGCAGCAGCAGCACCTGATGCAGCAGACGGACCGACAGCAGCAACAACTTGCCATGTATCAGAGCCAACAACAGCAGCAGCAGCATGCATTTGACCAGGTGCAGCTTCAACAGTCTTCTCAACAGGTTCAGCAGCAGCAGGGGTTTGTCTGAGGCTAATGATCGCCTGCTGCTGCTGCTGCCTAGAGAACTGCTGCTAAGCTCAGCTAAAGTGATTATTACAGCAGCAGTAGGCTGCTGCTGCTGATGATGATGATTGGAGTCTCAGAGGAACTGAAGACTATCTTCTCTCCTTTTGTGCACATTCACACTAAAACGAAAGTAGCTGCTGACGCGCTGCTTCCTCAGCACCTCATCATCTGTACTAATTATGACGGCTTTATTAGAACAACAGGATTCTTGATTTTCTGGCAATGACACCGTCTCATGATGCCGTCTTGCTGGTCTCCCTGCTCTGCTTATTCAGGATGCTGAAGCTCTTATGTTGTTGTTTATGCCTTCTTTGCTCTTCTATTTTAACGATGAAGATGGCCATAATCGCTCTACACTACCTGAGAAGTGAGAGTGCCTGCATGATGATGATCAAGAGGAAAGGGAGTACTAGGAGGATTTATCTGTTTGACTCAGCTGCTGGTTCTGCTATTGAACAACATAAGTGGTCATCTAGAGCGTGGTGTGATGTACCTGCAAGCCGAAATAATATGTTGTATTGGCCATGATCTGATAAGTTTTGTTCCTCTGGTTTGATGTGTTGTGTTTTGTTTTGTGCGGTGTAGCCTGCGGTTTGTGAAAGTGTTCTGTTCTATTGTTTACACTCGTAAGAAGAACAATGATGTCTGCTCTATGACTGCAGTGTAATGTTTCTGTTAACATGTTAGTGTTAGTCTTGTTCACACTACTTTCAAGCCCTGTCAGGCATCTTTGCGCTATAATCTTCTGGTTGCATGAAACAATGCAATTATGATACAGCCTTGCTGCTGCCTAGTGCTGCTTTATTCCCCAGTAGTCTACATAAAACATCATATCCACTGTTCTACTGGGGTCTGTTTGGATTGTAGTTACTGGCGTGATGAGTTAAATGATCATCACCCTAATCACCCGAGTGTGTCGTTGTTGTTGTTTGATGGAGCCTCTTCAAAGTTTTTATTTTGACCCAAAGCTACCTCTTGAGTACCTATCAGAATAATTTATTGTCTGTACAAGCATTGTGCACAGCAGGCAACTGGTTTTGTAATGTGTGTAAATATCACGATCATTTTTCATTAGACATCAACCATCAATAATGTTTGCCTTGGCCGCAAGACACAGTAGAGACACAGACGATAAGTCACACTTCAAAATACAGACAACTTCATTGTTATCTTGTATCAGCAGCATATATTTCATGAATGCAAACACTGATCTTACTGATCTTGAGCAAGTAATGTTTCCTCTTCTACTAGAGCTTCTCATTTTCCTTGCAAAGAAAGTAGAAGTGTGAAGTAGTACAAAATAAACCAAGGAGTCCTTTCTGCGGCAGCGGACCATGATGAGTAAAATGAACTGAATGGAAAAAATTGTGGTTTGCGACTTAACCCCCTAGTACTTACCAACAAACAGAAATCTGAAGGTAACTTAACTAAGTCAGCTGTGAATGGGTCCAAGCAGTAAGCAGATAGGACATCTCAGATCAGGATGAAAGAATCAAGTTCCATTCGTCTCAGACAATCTATTTGTTGAGTCTTAGGATGGATTTGATGTTCCTAGTAGAAGCCCTCATCACTAAATATCTAAACTACATGGATCTCCCTTTTAGTCATCTCCCTTCAGTATCTGAATAGTTGCAATGATGTACAGAAGTACTACACTTGTAAGTTTATAGTATTTCAAAGTGAAAAGTAAGGCTTGTAACAATATTCATGGCGCATGCAAATTGGTTCCAGAGCCTAACTCACAGATCTTAGGTCAGGGATTATAGCTGACTGTTGCTCTTAGGTCAGGTTTTATAGCTGACTGTCGTTGCCATGAAGGTGAGGTGCAGCGCCTGAAGCCCAGCGCTTACTTCTCCATGCAGCAACTGCTTCAACCACCTCATCCGGAAGGTCCTCGTTACCAGACACCACGCACTCCACCAAGAAGGATGACTTGCCTGCTCCTGCCACAACAGGGTGTTGCCTGCTGTTAGCTACCCCGACAGCTGGTCCCACCACTCCGCCCTTTCCACCTATTGCTGAGTACTCAGTGGCTCCTGCAGAGGCAGCTGCTGCTGCTCCTGATTTTGTCCGGCTGCCAGGGGCAGCAGCAGCTGCTAACAGACTCTGCCTTCTACTTGCAGTAGCAGCAGCAGCAGTCCTAGAGCTTGCTTCTGACATTGTTCCAGAGCGCTGCTGCTGCTGCTGCTGCTGGGTCTGGTGACCGCCTACAGATGGCTTCAGCAGTGCTAACAATGCGGTACAAGACTTGGCAGTCATTCCGATACTGCTCAGGTTGAGGACCCTGAGAGTGGGATGAGACCATAGGGCTGTTAGGAGAGATGCAGCTCCCTTGTCGCCAATCTCCACATTTCCACCAAGATCTAGTTCAGAAATCCTGCTGCTGGGTAAACCAGCAGACAGTGCCTGCATGGTAGGACAATGAATGGTCAGGAGCAGAGACAGCAGACTGTTAAGCATATAGTCTCAGTCAGGTTCTGATAGCAAGATGAAACGAGGAACAGCATAGCTGATGAGACTACAGTTGCAGATGGCCTGCTACCTGGATTGTCAATGCTTTGCTGTAGAGTCTTACAAACTGCTTGTAGTTAGTTAGTCAGTTAGTCAATAATGTGATGTAGTGTGCAGGGTACCATATCATCAAAGAGGGACAATGACTAAAAGCTTATGATGTCATGTCAGCCATCATAATGCTCCCACCTTGGCTGCCTCAGCTGTCATACCAGTGCTGTTCAAACCCAGAGTGTGTAGATTCCTGGCTTCTGGCAGGGATGCTGCAATCTTAGCAACAGTAGC
Organism: Chlamydomonas eustigma; assembly: GCA_002335675.1. NCBI lineage: Eukaryota > Viridiplantae > Chlorophyta > Chlorophyceae > Chlamydomonadales > Chlamydomonadaceae > Chlamydomonas > Chlamydomonas eustigma. Next base: position 127,590 of record BEGY01000011.1, read on the forward strand.
CCTCTGGACACAAAGCTCAGAATTTCCTGGAATAGTGTTGTGGATTGTAGCGTCATACATGCATCCTCATTCATGTTACAACACATCATAGGATCACGATATTAAGTCGGAATGACGTAAAGCAAATATACCCTTACTTAAGTCATGCACTCACTAGATTTGAGCTTGCTGACTGCATGATCAAGTAGACTGCCGGGCTGCTGTGTCAGTCTGTGACAGTTTATAGTAGTCCATTATGACTCACCATCTAATTGAAGCCAAGCTAAGGCCTTGCAAATGTTTAATAGGTGACCCAGCACTTCCCCTGATTCATGGTCTAGTTCATTCTCCTGGAGATCCAAGTGGCAAAGCACTGAGCAGCTCTTGCACAAACCTAACCAGGGATGCCGGAGCAGGAAGAAACATATAAGACAGGCATGCATTATCATAGAGTAATGAGTAATGAGACAGGGTTGCATTATCATAGAGTAATGAGTAATGAGACAGGCATGCATTATCATAGAGTAAAGAACATGAAATTAAATACTGTGATGCCCTTTTAAACTTGGACAAGTTTTGCCAGGAGCCACAAAAAACAATGTGATCGCATTCTTCACACCGCTGGCTTTGCTTTGCCCTGCAATGTTTGCTAACATATCCCCTACATCAACTGCTGACATGTGAAACCCTCATCCTGGCAAACCCTATATTTTATAACATAATCGCTATCTTCATGACACCTGGCATCATGAACCCCAGCTGTGATGACGTCAGCCTGCACCCCGACAGCACCAACTGCTTCAAGGTGGTTGAAGTTCCTACAGCTTCCCCCAGCTCCTTTGCTGCTGTCCCCACGCAGTGAGGAAGGCGACTCAGGGAGAGTCGAGTGAGGTGTCGGCTAGTAGCCACACCAGGACATAATGCTATGAGCCCAGCTACTGTGATCTTTGGGTTGTAACCAATGTCCAGATTCTAGTCATATTGGGAGCAGTTGAGAAATGTCAGATTAACTACTGTGAGATAAGTGTGAATCCAAACTGTGAGATAAGTGTGAATCCAAACTGTGAGATAAATGTCAATCTAAGGCAAATTTCTCATTCACAGAGGAAGAGATCGCGTTCGCTCACAGTCAGAGAGAGGAGGTAAAAAGCACCTGTAATGTACCCCTGCTGCATTTGTTGACTGTGACCAACTCTGCTGAAGCTCCAACTGCAGCTGCATCGCTTTCATGCTTGTTCTCGTTGCCGCCATCAGCAGCACCTTGCTGCAGCAGGGCGTGCCCAAGGGCTCCTAAACCTGCATCTCCCATGCCTGTGTTCCAAAGCACTAGTCGGGTCAGAGTAGGGCTTGCTGATGCCGCCTCAGCCAGGGCCATCACACCTGCTTCCCCAACCTGCAGGTATGCAAACAACACCAGGCAATGGATGCTACCTCGGACTAGCCACGAAGTCCTTCTAGTGCATTAATCTGCATTCTGAAATGAGTCCAGATTATTTCCTTTAAGTGATTAGATCAGAGGTAACAATTCAGCAATTTAAGATATATTCAAGTAGTAATAACCTTTCACATTCATGCAGATCACACATTATGTTTACATTGACTCTTCCTACAACAGTTCTCACCTCAGCATTGTCCGTCAAATCCAGCAACTTCATCTTTGGATGAGATTGCAATGCGGTTGCTAGTGCCTGGCAGCCTAACTCCCTCACCCCGCTTCGCTTAATCACCACTTCTTGTATGGAGGAGTTGCCCAGTAAGAGGACCTGTCATCAGTCATCATATCATAAAGGTGAACTCATCATGATACAGTGTTATAAAGTGATACCAGATACCATGAAGGTCCTCACTTTAGTCAAGCCTTACCCAACTCTTTCAATAAGAGCTTACACATAATATCTGTTCTTTACAGTTGAGGAGAACATTCCTGTCAGATTTGCGCAAGCCGTACCTCAGACGGGGAACCTTCCTTTGTTACATAGAGAACTGGTGCGTTAGCTGAGGCATTCTGTTTACTGCATTTGTACTTCGTCATTCACCACAAATGGTCATTCCTACGGTTCTGATTCGGCTTCAGTACAAATCGGCTTCAGTTACGTGTGTATCGGCTTCACGTATTTACACCATACCGTCACTTCACGCACCTGTCCAAGCACTGCCACTGTGCTGTCCCCGTTATGCTTAATGCCCGAAAGCGTGATGAACCCGCAGTGCAGTTTGGCTCCTGCACTGACGAGGGTTTGAGCGCCCCTGTCATCACCATTCTTCAGGGCATGTCTAAGGAGGGCATCCATCATACGGCTGATCAGAAGCTTTTTCAACACTTTGTTGAACTGCAAAGAGAGGAAGTGAGAATCGGGCTGTTAGGGGACACTAGTGCGCACAGTGTGAACTAGTGTGAAGACGCAGGTATGAATTCTGCTGTTGGCATTATAGCAGCCCCAGAATTAGGCTGTGTTACAGCTTACACAACCAGCTCAACTAAACATCATCATCAACTACATCTTCTCTATCTCAGCAGCAGAACTACGCGCAGAGAGTAGTACATCGAGTACATATGGCGGGCTGGAAGGTTGTACTCACAAGACAAGGCGCCATCCAGGATGATCATTAAGTTCATCATCAGCTCAGCTCAGTTGATTATCCCTGAATGCAAAGTCATATTTTAAACAAGGATACCGAACTGCACCTGATCAAAGTCAGTCTTGCTTTGAATCATCTGCAGAAGAGCATGGCGGTCAGAGTCTTTACTTGTCTGTGCTGCATTCATATCTAGAGGCTCCACAACCTGCAGCAGCATTGTGAAGAAACAGACCCTTGTCAGAACTTCATATGAGCAATCATTGGTTACCGTAGTGGCAACTCATTGTACTCCTGCCTGGCTGTATTGGTTACCTTGGTCTTAAACCTGCCTGGCTGTATTGGTTACCTTGGTCTTAAAACTGCCTGGCTGTATAGGTTACCTTGGTCTTAAACCTGTCCAGTAATTCCATGTAGGCTTCTGCAAATGATCGAGGCTGGGAGGTCTTGTTGTTGTTGCCCCCATTTGAGTCATCCACCTAGGTAATATGAGATATAGCAGTCACACGTTAAGACGTCAAGAAGATGAACACTAGTACGTACAAAGATAAGTGATCAAGGAAAGAATTTCTTGGTATCCAGTAGCATTCATGCTCCATGATGCCAGCAGGAGAATATTCAAAGAATTCAAAAGAATACCGTTTAATTGTCCTGTGAGTGACTCTCTACCGATACTGAATTCTATGGCCATCAACATCAAAGGCTGTCAATGTCAATCTCGATTAGATCTTTTGATAACAATGATTTAAACGTCATGCCACAGATCAGCACTGAATGCGGTGAAGTCCATTTCAGAGCTAACTGCTGTGAGTTTTTCGTTTCACATTTCATAACTCCACTCCTTACCAGAAGCTCCAGCTCCACGCCCTCCAAGGATTGAGCCAGGAATGCCTCGTACTGCATTGCCCAAGACGCAATACACTTCTCAGACCAGTATGATGATGTAAGAGAATGTAGCATTCATCCGGAGTAGGATGATTGTGACGTCATAATAATTTATTTCTACTGCTACAAACAACAAAATTAATTACAGACTGAACAGCACCACCAAGAGTGAGGAGGCCAAGGCCTGATACATGATACAGGAATTAAGAATGTTTACACAACCAACTGTGACAGTAGCTGAGCTTCATTGATGTGTTCGCACCAGGCACCACAGTCTTAAAGGTGTGCTTGGTCTCAGAAGCGGGTGGATAGTAAAGAGGACCGCTTGACAAGACTTGATCACACCTGTAAGTAGCAGCATGACAGCTGTTGTAATAGTGTCAAATTGAACAACATACAAGTGTGAACGACGAAGTAGCAGCTGGAGAGCAGCTAGAGATCCACACAGTGAGACAAGCAGACGAAAAGAGACAAAGAGCTCGATAGAAGGTCTCTAATGAACAAGCAATGAAGTACAGAGTTTAAATTATGGGCAGAATGCATCTTATTATTTAAATCAAGCTTGCAATCTAAACTTACTAGTTAATCAGCATTTAAAATGCAGCAGCATTGCATATTAAATTGAATTACAATATTAGCACCAGCCTGGAGAGCAGCTTACTGTTTAAGTCGCCATCAGGGTTCTGGAGCAGGGATCCCTCAAAGTTCTGCCGCACTGCGAATATATCCAACCAATAGTAAACCTGAAGAGCAATTGTTTGAAATAGGTTTGCAACAAAAATGCTTCAATAGCAGCTTATTGTTAGAGCCAAGGCCTGTTATTGCCTGTTACTGATCTGTGTCTATAATTTAAGATCCCGTCACTTCTGATAACTATAGTTATTACGACAAGTCAAGAAGTGTGACATTCACATCATCCAAGGAGCACAATCATGTCATCCAAAAGAATCATCGTAAGACATGATTCCTGTACTGCTTACGTCAATCCATCCATTGTCAGCCGGCAATGAGTTGTAATGCTGTTCAATAAGAGAGACCAGGTCCTTGAACCTGAGTTCGTTGGCAAAATCATAGTAACAAACTAAGATTTATGAATGTAGAACATCCTTTGATGAACACATGAAGCGTACTCTTGGTTATTTCAAGGACCTTTAATTAGTGTCCATACTAATTAGTGTCCATACTAGTAAGCTGCATTACAATAGTTCATTCCTTGAGCACTAAGTACTAGTAACAAGAAGGCACTCTGTCCGATAACATCATGCACTGGTTATTTACCTGTAGCTCCAAGCATGTGACACAAAGTATGTGGCCTGCCCGTGGACTGGCCTGCCAGCCTGACCAAGGGTCGCTCTGTCTTCAGTAAAGTAACCACCACTGGTACTGCACCACTCACTTGATAACTGCACCAGTCCACCAGTGACAGCCTCCATGAAACTGTGACAGCCGCACCGAAAGAAACGAAAATGTTTGTAAATTATTTAGGTAGCATGCAAAGTTGTCATCATTCAACAAAAACAACCAGGGTGCGGAGGCACGTAGTACACTGGTCCTGAGATGCAAAGTATGAAAAAGCGTGAATGCTTGGCATGATCTCCATGCAGCACCTGCTGGTCATGGTCAGATAAGTGTGAAAAATCAGGAACTAATAGGAGCATGCACAGTCACGACTTCTTTGCTACAAATCCTAGTAGCTCATGCAATTCATCACCACTAAGAGCAACAGAAGCTCAGTTCCATACTAATGGTCTCCTCCTGATATCTTAATGTTTCATCCTGTGTAGTTGTTATTGGGTCTTGGAACCTTCCTTGCCTTATTCCTTGACAGAATCATAGACTGATGCCGCATAGTATTACACTGAGGAAGAGTAAGAATCACCTGCAGGAGTGGGATGCAGAGGTAGGTCTAATGTAATGTTGCACCACTTCAGAGGTCTGCAGACTCCCCAGTGGAACTCTCTTCGTCTTCATCTTGATGGGGGGGAGCAGGGCGTTGTAAGATGATGATGACTCAGCAGGCAAAACTACCAGTCTGCTGTCATCATGAGCATTAGGAGGCATTATCCCTGCTGGAAGTGAGGCCACATCAGTCATCATGATCCCAATATCTGAAGAAACACTGCCAGTTGATGATCCTTCCCCTTGACTGCCTCCTACCTCACTACTAGGTAGTACCACGGCAACCTGTTCAGAAGCACGACCATGATGGATGCGTATATAATAATCACATGTAGTGCAGTATCAATTAGTAAGTACTGCATGCACAGCACATGATGCAGTGCAGTATAGTCAAGTAAGCACTGCCACCACGGCACATGATGTAGTGCAGTATCAATTAAGTACTGCATCCAGCTAAGTACAGGACACTATTGCTGCTATAATTCTTGTGCAGCGGCCATGATAGCCATGAGAGAGAGGACAACTGACAGGGAACTAATGAAATGGTACCGAAGTAGCTCTCACACCCACTCGAATGATCTCTTTTGAATTGAAATATTAAATAAGACAATATAATATACAGCTTCATACTACAATGGTGCCCAGATCAACAGCTTCATACAATGGTGCTCAGATCAACAGCTTCATACAATGGTGCCCAGATCAACAGCTTCATACTACAATGGTGCCCAGATCAACAGCTTCATACAATGGTGCTCAGTTCATCTTGCTGGCTGAAGCTGCCAGGAAGCAATATAAATAGTTGCTCACCTCCACCTCCAGCGCTGCAATCTCCTGAAGGAAATACAGATGTACTGCCCTCTGTGCCAGTGGCAGTAATGACGACACTGCTGGTTGAGCATCATTTGAGGAAGCTGGGAGAATGTGTGAATGGTGCTGTGATGTAGTGCCTTTCTTCCTTGCAGCGAATGATGATGTTGAAACACTCACTATGTCACTGCCTTCAGGGTTCTGCCCTTCTGTTGAAGAATGTGGGTGCTGCCGGGAATCAGGAGAGGCGACCCAATGTCTATGTTTAGGGTGTTTTGAGGAGGCGGACGTCAACCCTGTAGAGGCTGATATGGAGGAAGAGGATTCAGGTGCTTGCCTGCTTCTCCTGGCTCTTATGGATGGTAAGGATGTGAGCACTGCAGCTGAGGCGCTTGCTGCTGCTGCTGCTGCTGAGTCCTTAAGCAGAGTCAAAGGAGACAAGGCAGAAGCTGGCACTGACCTCGACAGCTGCTTGGATAACTGCCTTGCAGTAACAGATGTGCTGTTTCTCATAATACCACCCTGTCTACTGCTCGCTCCTTCACCCGCCTCTACATCTCCATTTTTAATCTTTCTGGATAAGTGGTCAGGGCGGAGGGCATCAGCAGGAGAGGGCCATGTTGCACTACTGCTGCTGCTGCCGGCGCTATCTTTCATTGAGCTCCTCCCCGTAGTGTGAAACCCCACACTGCCATGAGGTCTGTCACCAACAATGTTATGAGTGACAAGTGATGATGAGCTAGCAGGAGCTGCAGCTATTTCTGCTGTTGCACTACCACTCAACAGTCTTCCATGGCTCGCCCCACCAGTTGCCTCATTACTTCCTGAAGCAGAAAGAGCTGCTGCTGCAGAAGCAGGGTAGATACTACTAGCATCTCCTAGCTCTGAGGGCTCAGTACCAGGCCCTCCTGCTAGTCTTGTGATGTCCTTCTCAATCATAGACAGATCCTTTGTTGACGTTGTTGTGTCTTCTGGGATCGGCAGCATCTGGCCCTTGTGCTGATTGCCTCTTGGTTGTAGGCCGCCTGATGCTTTATTGCTAGCAGGTCCTATAGCATCTTGTGTATTAAGAGGTATAGGAGAGCTAGATACTGCTGCAACAGCAGCAGCATGATCATAATTATGGTGAGGGCTTCCTCCATTGGGTGACGGAAAATCTGCGGACGCTGCCGCTGTCCTCTCTTCACCAGCTGGTCGGTGTGTTATCCCATTACGTCCATTTAGTTCTGATACAGATGGACTGGCGCCTTGCGTAACAGTAATAGGCGCAGCACCATTGCTCGATACCTGCATTGTTTTCGGTCGTGCCTGCTTGTAAATGCTGACAGCTTTTGGAGTTCCTTTGAGTGGCCGTTGTCGAGGTTCGGATAACTTGATACGTGGAAGCTTGGGAGTTGAGTCGACTTTTTTAGGCGGTGCAGAGATGGGTTGAAGAAATGGAGACATTGAAGACTGTTTACTTTTTGCTGTAGGCGCATCTTTATCCGGTAGACCTTGCATGTTTTGAGCACTGCTCAAGCAATTCAGAGAACCTTATTAGCCGTGCAGCCTGCTGAATTCTAAGCTAAAAATACACGTCACATATTCCACAGTTGGGTGGATTGTTTATTGATATAATGTATAATGTTCCGATTTTCTGGAGTTTACTGCCAATAAGGCCACGTACTGTTATACAAGAAAACCGAGGTACAGCCAGGAAAACTTTTGCTGCCGCAGAAGGAGGCTTACTCTCTAATATTTATCTACGTTAATAAATGTTAATGAGATTGCTGTCCAACAGTGATAAGTTCTGCCTGAAAATGCAGAATACAAACGACCTGTTACAAGGTCACACCCAGCATCTTTTACTCTTTCTCATGTCCAATATACAGAATGCCTCAGCTAACGCCTCGGGGCCCGATTTCGGGGGGTTTGATTTAAAGTTAGATCGAAAGTTGATTAAAAATGAGGGTGAAGTCATCTAGCAACTCTTTGGGAGACTTCAACAGTACGTCTCGAACTTCGTTAGCTCCAACATTGGGGAAGGCAACCACATGAGCACAATGGCAATACTGAGAGACAACCCTTTGTTGTGAGGTTTTATGAAGTAGCAACACCTGCTAACCTAGCTAACCCTGTTTTTCCCCAGCAACCTCTCTCCTACCATGCGGAGCTGATAGACCCTCAGGAATGCCACCACAATCATAACACACCAGTAAGTGAGGAGGGACTTGGTTTCCCTTCAACACCTTCGCACACTCAAGGCATGCAGAGACAACATTGTCTTTGCAAGCATGTGGCTGTAGACAGAAAGTTATCCTGTCACAGTGATAGGGTGAATCGGGCGTATGACCGCACAATAGCCCTAACTTAAGATAGATAGGTTCTTTTTCGTTTGATTAGAACCCTGAACCCCTGATTGTATTAAGGCCGAAGCCAGTAGGGCTCTGCCTTCTTTACTTGACTTCTTATTTAAGTCATATAAATCTCCTAAAACTAGTCTTCCTAATCGTCTAAGTCCAAGTATTTCGCTAACATAGTAGCTGCACCCTTAGACATAATTCGAGATACTGTAAGTCTCAC
>BEGY01000011.1:136306-181176 GCA_002335675.1 Chlamydomonas eustigma
TAGCCCTAACTTAAGATAGATAGGTTCTTTTTTCGTTTGATTAGAACCCTGAACCCCTGATTGTATTAAGGCCGAAGCCAGTAGGGCTCTGCCTTCTTTACTTGACTTCTTATTTAAGTCATATAAATCTCCTAAAACTAGTCTTCCTAATCGTCTAAGTCCAAGTATTTCGCTAACATAGTAGCTGCACCCTTAGACATAATTCGAGATACTGTAAGTCTCACTAAATAGACCTAAATAGTCTTAAAACTAGATTAAACATCCAAGGCTCAGCTCATCAGCTCAGCCGACTCGACCCCTGATCTTATCCTAAGGATCCAGTGGTCTCGCCTCAAGCTATTACATAGATCTGGCTAAGGGAGGTAATTTGACTGAGTTGTCACAGTTTAGAAGCACCCTAAGGTGAGCAGATCACCTATTACACCTATCGAATCAATTGTTAGCTGAATATCTTCTTAACCAGAATCAGAAGGCAGTTTCTCAGCCTTTTTAAGTAAAGAGGACAGTCTAGTCCTCTGCAGCTATGGAGGAGCCGGCTTGGAGGCCAGTGGATCTACATATATGCTGCAATGGGGCTAAGCGCAGCCATAAGCCCAGCGCACCTATTCTCCGTGACAATCCCTATTATCCCATCAATTGTATGCGTTGTTTGGCGGCATGATAGGGCGTCTTAGATGAGGCTGAAACTCAGTCCTAGCCAAAAACCACTGTAAACTAGATAACTCAACCCCTAGAGTCTCTAGCGTCTTGCCGCGCAAACAGAAAGATGTTTTACCTTTTTCTTCTTGACTCAGAAACTTGAGCTACAATCGCCTGTCGTGCTAGTAATCTAGTTTCAACCTCGAAATCTTCGTCATCAGAGTTGTCACGGTGCTCCTGCTGCTCAAAGCGCATCTAAAATGGCAATGGAGCATGCCGGGACATTTTTATGCCTTTTTGCAAACAGTCAGAACAAAATTACGATTAGCAGTAACGTTTCTAATCTCTTGAGTTTCGTTACATTTTAATTAATAAAGTTAAGCAATACATTGAATTACCGGAAAAATAATCTAAGCAACTACATTATGTCTCTACAACTTCTTTAGTACGTGCTTATTAACTGCCTCCAACTAATAAAAGACATCAGCTACATCAACCCACAACGATTATAATATATACATTCTTGAATCGAAATTAACAATGAAACAAAGTTACTCAGTGGTGTAGCTGAATTCAATTATCTCAGCGAACAAAGCGACTTACGCCAAATCCCTTCGACAAAACTCTTAAAATATTTTATAAACTATACGGTTAAAATCATAGTCCAAATGGTTCCAATTTTTTCATACATACATACAGCTCCGAAGCCAATAGTGGGTAGCAACATTGTATCCCTCTTTCGATAAATCGAAATCGGGCACTCATTCAAAAGCTGTTGTGATTTCTTACGCTAAACATGAATCTCAAAAACACCTAGAGACTTCAGGATCACTTCAGGCTCATGTGGAAATGGAGGAACTGATGTTTAAAACATGAGACAGGGTACATCCACTTCACAAACAGCCGATCTGGCGTCCCCGAAGCTTACAAGATTTGAATGATAAGTGATCAGGAACTCCTAGTGAGCAGGTTGCAGTAGCTCTGTGGCAGCTCTGCTGTACAATCCGCTGTTCAAGAAACTCAAATCATTATTGACAGGACACTAGATATCAGATGAGAATCAATTCAAAAGAGTACCCGACTCTGAATGTTAAAGAGACAGAAGTTTGACATTCAAATCATATGCAAAAACGTTCCACACTGAGCAGCGTATGCTGTGTTAGCAGTGATGAGAAAAGATGAATCATCATGAAATCAAACACAAGTCTAGAACGTAAACAATACGGACATGAAGATAGCACCACAGCTCATCACACAATCATTGGACCCTCGAGTACCCTCTTCTTCTTATCAAATTCATTTTCAACATCATCCTAGCAACTAATGTATTAGCAGTCCCTGAGCGACATCTAAAGACTACCCACTTCATCATTGTGATTAGAGCTCAGAGTGCTCAGAGTCAGATTACTGCGATATTGATTGCGAGCCCTGCCACTTGCAGTTGAAGCGTTTTGCCCAGAGGGCAAAACAGCAAGAGACAAGGACAATGACTGTTGAGAGGAGAAAACTAACCCTTCTGAGGTCCCAAGACTACCATCAGCTACACCATCAGCTACTTGCCCAGCAATCAGAGCATCGTAAGCAGTCCTGCTGCTTGGTTGCATCTTACTGCTGGCTCCACCGCGATGAGAAAAGCCTGCTTGCTGGGCTGAAGCTGGTAGAAGCAGTGCACAATAATTGGCCTTATGCTCATCAACTGCAATGAGGACTGATGAATTCACTGATTGCGGCTCATTGGGACCACCGCCTTGAACGCATTCCGTTATGCTCTACCCCCAGAGAGTACGATGCTCTCCGAGAACTGTCAGGTGGCAGCTGTTCAATAGCAGGGTTTAGGGTTTAGGGTGCCCTGTTGTTGCAGCTGTTCAATAGTAGTAGGGGAGTTTGGACGATGAATACTGTTACAGGGTGCCCTGTTGTTGCAGCTGTTATTGTTGTTATTATTGTTGCCACCTAGAGCGGCTTGCTGCTGCTTGCTCAACAGACCTTAGAGTGCCTGCTTGCTAGCAGGTAGCTGGCTCCCTGCTGTTAGGCGGAGACTCTGCTGCTGGCGGTCTTCATCTGCAGATTGTTGATCCACCTTCCTACCCTTCCCAAGCCTGCCTCCACAGCTGCTGCTAGAGACTGGCGGTACAGTCGAACAGTCAGCAGATGAAGGTTCTAGAAGGAGGAACGGACCGCTCCCAAGAAGCTGTCCATACGGCATAGTGGAGCTACTCAGAAGCTGGCTGGACCTCTTTGTGGTCTAGTTGCTGACGGAACTGCGGTCCAGCTGCATCTTGACATGCTGTAGGAGCAGGGAGACACCAGCAGGGCTGGAGGTAGAGCGTCCAGGTGCCAGGTTAGGGCCGCCTGGCGCCTCTATCATGTCGCTGCTGCTACTGCGCTCATGGCTGCGGCTACTATGCAGCAGCATGCTACCACTCTTATGGCGGATCTGTACTTCGTCCTCGACCCCTGTATCTAGGCCCACAGCTCTGGTCTGGCTCATGATTGTCCTGCCTACATCAACCAGCATGCTGCCACCCTTTCTGGCGAGTTGAGAGCAGTCAGAACTGAATCCTGACAATGGATAACCAGCATCAGATCTACTAATATGACCAGCATCAGATCTACTAATATGACCAGCATCAGATCTACTAATATAACCAGCATCAGATCTACTACTAGGAGGGTCTGGGGATGATGCTGGTCTGTCAGCTCTCCTGCCAACTAAACCCCTCTCCCAGGACCCCTTCCAAGTACTTGATGCAAGCTCAAGCTTCCTTGGTGCCTGCTGTAGAAATGAGTTGTGAGTTGAGGCATTGCTATGAAGAAGGGTGTCCACCCAGTCACCAGTCGTTCGGCAGATATAATCTTTCCCGGCTCTATCTTGAGATGACTTGATATTAGACTGAGTCCTTCTAGTAACTTGTGTCTCACTACTGCCTCCACGAGAAGGTAGAGAAAATGTCTTCACAACGGGTGTGGGGGTGCTACCTTCTGATGCTGCTGCAATAGGATTATGATCATCATTGCCTGCTGCTGCATCGCTTGATGTAGCTGGCTGCATTGTCGCCGACATACTCTTGCTGATGTGGTGGATGAGAGCCGTTGCTTCCTGATGCAGTGATGTCATGATAAAGCAACACAGCAGTTCAAGTATTGAGTAGAGGACGCAACATGGATACTGTATTCAAAGCAGCATGGATATATCTCAACTTCCCTTGTATCAACTAATGTGCTGTTGTGAAGTTATGTGCTGTCATGTCCAGAGAGCAGAGGATTACAAAAAAACATTAGATACTCACTTGTGCTTGCTCTTACACATTAGTAGATACTCACTTGTGCTTGCTCTTACACATTAGTAGATACTCACTTGTGCTTGCTCTTGTACATTAGTAGATACTCACTTGTGCTTGCTCTTACACATTAGTAGATACTCACTTGTGCTTGCTCTTGTACATTAGTAGATACTCACTGGTGCTTGCTCTTGCACATTAGTAGATACTCACTTGTGCTTGCTCTTACAAATTAGTAGATACTCACTTGTACTTGCTCTTGCACATTAGTAGATACTCACTTGTGCTTGCTCTTACACATTAGTAGATACTCACTTGTGCTTGCTCTTACAAATTAGTAGATACTCACTTGTACTTGCTCTTGCACATTAGTAGATACTCACTTGTGCTTGCTCTTACACATTAGTAGATACTCACTTGTGCTTGCTCTTGTACATTAGTAGATACTCACTTGTGCTTGCTCTTGCACATTTGCGTACTGCTCGTCAGGATGGTCCTCTGGTATCCACAAATATGTGGCCATTGTACCCTGATGATGACAGTACAGCGATTTTGACAGCCGTACAATGAGAATCAAAAAACAAATATCTGTCCCTGCTGACAACTGCCTAAACTGCATTCATCACGGTAAGAGTGAAATTGAAATACCTCTTCCAGGCTCCATTCTTAATCTGGGAGTAAATCTCCATGAGATATCTATGCTACCCGCTTCATACCTTTCCCTGACTTCCACACTACCACAACTCTACCATCCTTAGTCCTAGGTGGAGAGAATGTCCATATTCAATCTATACTGTCCCCACACCTTCCCCTTGACTTCCAAACCACCAGTGGCCTCAAATGTGTGTCCTGGGAGCAGCTTCTGGGCAGCCTCACTAACTTGAATGCAACCTGTTGGCACAGAAAAATGAGTGATAAGAAGGTCCTCTCATATTAGGTAATATTCAATAGCCAGCGCTATGTCAACTACACTGCTACTGCAGCCATAGTAATCGCTCTACGGTCCATCTCCAATGAAGTCTTTGCTCACCAGGTTTGCAAGTGCTCTCCATTCGTGAAGCAGTGTTCACGGTGTCCCCAAATATACTGAATTTTGGAAGCTTAGTACCGATGAGGCCGGAGACTACGGGGCCGGTGTGAATCCCCACTCTTACACAGGTGGGTTGGTTGTTGTGTGGCATCACAACAGTCTTAGAGCAGCGCAGTAATGCCTTGCAGTCAGGTACAAGGATGAGACAAGATGACACAGTAATGACAAAGCATTTAAGCATCAGCAATGTGCACTGTAACAAGATGATCATGACTGTAACAAGATGAACATGGCTGTAATAACAAGATGAACATGACTGTAACAAGATGAACATGACTGTAACAGGATGATCATGACTGTAATAACAAGATAATCAGGACTGTAACAGGATAGACAGGGCGCTATTGTAAATAGACTGTAACAGGATGAGGGAGATGACATAATGGACTGCATGACATATTGAATGTAGTATACATGTGCCTCTCAGCACCCAGCATAACTACTAGCTTACCACTACCTTTTGTTATTGTAGGACCATCAGAATTTTAGTGTCAGTTCACTACATTATCTGCTTACTCACCTTAGCAAAGGCCATGACCTTCTCTGCTCCCTTCTGCACGTCAGGGTCATTATCTACACACAAGAACCCTCCCTCATCCATCTTCATGAGCGACCCAGCTACGATGTAACAATCGCCTGCTGTCTCAACCTTGTACACCTGCATGCCGGCCATCATACGTCGTTGACCTAACTCAAAAGCACACAACAAAATTCATATAAGAGTAACATTTCTTTTTTGGCCTGCAACTACACATAGCCTAGTACCTACTTTCAGTTCCTGTAACAGGTGCTGTATACTATTAGTGCTGGTGATCAGACTGCTTTCTTACCTCAAATTGATCAATCAGCTCATCAAACAGCGTGAATAAGGAGTTTAAGTAACCCATAACCTGAAATGATCACAAGAGGGAGAGGCAAAGGATGTGATGTCGTAGTGAGATGCAACATGCACATCAGAGAGTGCAGATATTTGAAGATTGCAGGCACAAGTAACGGACAGCAGAAGTAAGTAGGATGCATGTGCAGGTAGTAGACAGTAGGTGTAAATATGCAAATTGGGCTGAAAGGACAAGGAGACAATGCTGATGGTAACGTGCTTACGGTTAGGCATTGTTATACACCCATCAGCTGCTCTGGAAGGACAAGGAGACAATGCTGATGGTAACCTGCTTACGGTTAGGCATTGTTATAAACCTATCACCTGCTCTGGAAGGACCTCCTTAGACATGGTGGTGAAGCCCACGATGTCCATGAACATGATGCTGACTCCCTGGTGAGAGGTGGCCAGGCTTGCTACAGCAGACCTTTCAGCAGGGTCCCCGCTCACAATGTACTCCAGAACATGGCGAGGAAACATCTGATGCACAGCATATTAGAAGCTTATATAATGGATTCAAAACAATAATGCATTAAAAAAAAAGATAAAATGCTGCGATGAGATTTTTTGGCAACCAAGGGCCATGGAAAGCAATTGTTTAAAGGCTCTGTACATACTGTGCAGTTTTAGGATGATGTTGTTATGAGCAAGATTAAGTGTGGAAGACTGGATCAGCAGAAGTATGGGCATTAAACGTGATGGCCTGCCCCCTCTGAAATTGATAAGCACAGGCTATACCTAAACCCTAGTAGTTCAGACTCATTTCCAAAGCTTAGCAACAGTGATACCATTATGACACCCTGCAGTTGTTATTCTTACCTGATAGTGATACCATTATGACACCCTGCAATTGTTATTGTCACCTGATAGTGATACCATTATGACATCCTGCAGTTGTTATTGTTACTTGATAGTGATACCATTTTGACAACCTGCAGTTGTTATTGTCACCTGATAGTGATACCATTGTGACACCCTGCAGTTGTTATTGTCACCTGATCTAGCATGTTGATCTGGGTCTCATTCAGTGCCGTCATACGGAGCTCCATCTCCACACGAGATGTGACATCGCTTTGGAGAAGCAGCAGCATCTGCAACAGCAGTCAATCCAAACAGCTTCATCCTTGGCAATGTAAATCGTATAAATAAGGCCTCAGAGTAGCATGCTGCTCCATAGTCAGAAGTCTTGGATATAAGGCCACACAAGTTATGTTACGTAGGGTTCAGGCTTCAGATATCACCCTCATCATCACCTGTCGACCAGTCACTGGGTCAGGGAAGGGGAGCACCTCCACCTCTTGCCATGTCATGTTGTTGTATGGCGCCTCTGGTAGGAAACTGCCACTGCCGATTAGACCAGCAGCAGCAGCAGTAGCTTCAGGGGCATCCTCTTCAGGACCTTGCTGCAGGCACATCCGGTCCTGAACTACATCTTCTACCTCCGGCGGCAGTGCTTGTCCAACACAAGGATCCGCTACTACTGGCGCACTAACAGTCATCAATACTGCTGGAGCAGTCCCACTTTTAGACAGTACTGCATTGCCATCGAAAATAGGATGGACTACATTGATGATAGATTGACTGTTATGCAAGGGTGGAGAATCTTGCTGGTCGCCTGCTTGGATGCTGCTGGGTAATGGTAGGCCATCATTTACCCCAGATACAGCAGCACCTGCAGCAGCAGCAGCATGACCCTGCTGCTGAGTGTTGGCAGCTCTACTGCTGCTCCCCTCCCTCAGCTCCTGGGCGCTACTGACACAACCAACTACTCGAGCAGCCTTCATCTCTACCACTACACCAGATGATACGGAGTCCATGTTGCTGCTGCACCACTTACTGACACCTACCATGTCCAGGGATGACTTACGCATTGAGGCTGGCAGAGGTCTGATGACATGGCTGGCAGCAGCAGTACCAGCAGTACTAGAAGTTGCAGCAGTTGAGAGTGTCGTAGGCAACAAGGAAATGCTATTGTTAGGTACTACAGAGGCGGACGTAGAGAGGTGAGCAAGTACAGTTGCATTGCATTCATTCAATGGACCCACCCCGAAGCTGTTACTGGCCTGGCTACTCAAAGCAGGATCGCCAGCTCTAACATCAGTGCTACCTGGATGGGCAGCCTTCTCAGTAGCTGAAGGCATTCTGCTACTACTACCTAGACTACTGGTTGCAGTAGCAGAGCTTATCAACTTAGTGGTATCCTGATGGTTGAGCTGAGCTGCAGCAGCAGCGGCTCCACTACTGCCACCAGAAGACCTAATTATGAAGCGGCCACTACCCGTCCGTCCAGCAACAGATGACGTGCTGTGATGCCTGGGGCTCAACACAGGTATGTAAGGATTTACGAATGTGTTGGAAGCACAAGTGTGAAAGGTGTTGGTTGGTGAGTTCTGATGCCCACTACTACCAGGGAAGACGGAGGCCATGTGGTCATGATTACGACTTTGCCCGCCACCACTATCAGGGAAGGCGGAGGCCATGTGGTCATGATTACGACTTTGCCCGCCACCACTATCAGGGAAGGCGGAGGCCATGTGGTCATGATTACGACTTTGCCCGCCACTACTATCAGGGTAATCAGGGAAGGTGGAGGCCATGTGGTCATGATTACGACTTTGCCCGCCACTACTATCAGGGTAATCAGAGGCCATGTGGTCATGATTACGACTTTGCCCGCCACCACTATCAGGGAAGGTAGAGGCTATGTGATCATAATTACGACTTTGCCCGCCACCACTATCAGCTGCAGCGGCTACCTGGCGGATGATGGCAAGCTGAGAATAGGAGCTGAGAGGTGAAAATATGTCTTCACCGGCGCCAGATGATGAACTCACTTGAGGCTGCAGAAAGAAGCTTCCAGAGGGAGACAGGCTGCCCACAGGGGAGTGAGAAGGGCTCATGTGATTACTAAAGCCATGTTGATGATGCTGATGCTGATGAACATCATGCTGATTGTGTTGAAAGCATGTAGTGTCATTGCCCAGTGTGGATGTGTAAGTGTGACTGCCTTTGGTACTTCCAGAGGCAGCAGCAGCAGTAGTGACAGCTGCCACATCAGCAGGACTGTCTGAGCTGCCGTTTAGCATTCGCACAGCAAGTTCACTGCAATCAAACAAAGCAGAAGCTTGATTGAGCTTAAGGGCTATCAGTGCCATAATTAGACCCCTGTTATCAATCAAGGCAGAAGCTTGATTGAGCTTTACTATCAGTGCCATAATTAGAACACCCCTGTTATCAAACAAGGCAGAAGCTTGATTAAGCTTAACTAGCAGTGCCATAATTAGACCCCTGTTATCAAACAAGGCAGAAGCAGCTTGATTGACCTTAACTATCAGTGCCATAATTAGACCACCCCTGTTATCAAACAAGGCAGAAGCTTGATTGAGCTTAACTAGCAGTGCCATAATTAGACCCCTGTTATCAAACAAGGCAGAAGCAGCTTGATTGAGCTTAACTATCAGTGCCATAATTAGACCCCTGCTGTTATCAAACAAGGCAGAAGCTTGATTGAGCTTAACTATCAGTGCCATAATTAGACCTCTGAAATGACAAAGACCATGGCAAAAATAACTGCAGATGAAGGCTTCATAGTATTCAGGTGCCTTAATCATGGGCCACCAGTTAGGAGTTGAAAGGACTAACTATGATAGAAGCTGAAGGGATTAACTGTGATAGTATAGCTGAAGGGATTAACTATGATAGTAGCTAAAGGGATTAACTGTGATAGTATAAAGGATAGTACTTGATAGCATCAACAGCAAGCCGCAGCACAGCATGAAGCAGGTCACATAGCTCTGCTGCAAGGCCACTATGCTCAACATGCAATGAGACAGCCGAGTAGTTGTAAAATCAGTTGCCTTATTATTAGGAGCACATGTCGCTCCACTACTTATTGACAGTAATCCTGATAATTCTTACACTGATTCCTGCCACAGTTCTACTTAAACCCTATACCTTGCATTATTTCTCAGGCATCATTTCCTGCAGGTCTCACCTATCAACCCTACTAACGGTGTGACTACTGCTCAGGTTAGTAATGTAGGAGGGCGCTGCTGTCTGCTGAGCAGCTAGCAAGATTTTTATCTTGGTGGACGGCCGCACAGGACCTGAGTCTAGGAACAACCTGCATTATGTTTTGTTGACATGGACATAATCATGACATGGATGCAAGCATAACAACCTGCATGTTTTGCTGACATGGCAGACATAATCATGACTACATGGATGCAAGCATAACAACGTTGCAGAGCTGTTAATGACAAGAGGATAGAGCCTGTCACAAAACAAAGAGCTTGGATTTTTTGCTTGATTTTGACATAGACATGTGATGATCATGCTAACTGAAGCAGCGTATGTAAGTCTAAGCAGTCCCAAATAATACTGATAGAATAACTCCTATCAATAGTTTCCAGAACTCACGAATCAAATTGATCGCTGGAAGCTACTTTTAAGGGTGATCTCCTGTTAGTGCTGGTTGTCATCGTCCTACTGGGCTCCAGAAACCTACTCAGACCTTTGCAGCCCTCACAACTCCCATAATGAGCCCCGGCTTGTCCTTGCTGTAAATTAGGGATATTCATGTTTGGCAGAGAGACACCAGACAGGGGTAGTTCGGTACTTCCTCCGTAGTGATGCCGATTGCTCTGAAAGCTTCCTGACTGCATCCTGTTCACACCTGCTGACATAATGAAGTTGTGATGTTGATGGCTGTTACCTACTCCCAACAGCTGTGCCATACTACGATGGCGCTTCAGGGCCCTTGGAGAGGTAGGAAGCTCAGGACGACCTCCGCTATCACCACAATGATCTGGTGCCTTATTGATGATCTTGAGATGATGATCTCGTGACAGACCACGGGAAAGAGGATTGACTGGAGAACTATGGTCTACTGTTGCCAAGAGCATCAGGTTTTGCTTCCGTACCTGTGGTAGTTGCAGGGAAGATATATGCTTCATCAGCTTAGTCACCACAGTAGCATCTACTACTACAACACCTGCCTTTGAAGGCAGATCCTCCACTGCTGCCTCACTCAACCCTCTTGAGGCCATCTTGGGTGTAGACACGATGTATTTAGTACTGCTTTCACTAGTGCCACTCGCTTCCACCGTATCAGCGTAATCAGCGGCTCCAGCAGCCGGGTGAATCAAGGAGCTGGCGGAAGTTGAAAGGAACTCCTGGCGGGGATGACCTGTTGCGACTAATACTGTTGCGCCACCAATATTATCTGTCCTTGATGAGAGGTTGCTGTCCGGCAGGCGATCAACATGTGCTGGGACAGCAGCTTCACTTTGAAACTTATTACTGCTGGGGCGAGAGGATGAGAGGGCTGCTACGAGATCATCCTCTGCAGCCCCTGCTGATGACGAGTGCTCACTCCCCATAAGGTACATGAGCTGGCTGTCGGTACCGCCATTTCTATTCATACCTACTATGAAAGGAGCACCGTCAGCCGTCATAGCGTGTGAGGAGCTGAACAGCTGAGTCTCAAATGTGTCCACAGGATCAGCACCCCGTGAAGGCCTGCCTGTTGTATTGCTGGATGACCTGTCCACAGGATCAGCACCCCGTGAAGGCCTGCCTGTTGTATTACTGGATGACCTGTCCACAGGATCAGCACCCCGTGAAGGCCTGCCTGTTGTATTGCTGGATGACCAGTCCTCCAGCAAGCTTTGATCAGTTAGAAGGGCAGTGAGGGGAATATCAACAGACCTGCCATCCTCAACAGCCATAGTAGTTGTTTGATGGGGCAGGGTAGCTCCAATGTCATGAGTAGCAGGCAGTACTTGTGGGAGTTGTGAAGGAGGTGATGCAGGGGGGCCGTGATGGATGATTCTAGTGAGGCCTGCAGTAGGTTGGTCCGGGTCCGGAGCAGTGGTCATGCTCCAGAAGGCGAATGAAGCCCTGCGCGCCTGGGAGGCCGTCAGCATGGCGGATGGCGGGCCGGCAGCAGGCCCTAGCTGATGAGATTGATGATCCCGGTAACTAAAACAACCTGTTTGTTTTTCTTCCTCCTCCTCACTCTCCTCATCTGCAAGCATGCTTGCCGGTACATGCCCCGCCCCAGGGACTTGAATGACCTTGAAGATGACAAGAAAAATAAAACAAAATATTCAGTTTCAATCCATCAAGGTTTTTGTGCAACAGCACGACAGACCCTGGTCCTACATGAAAAATGATATAGGATGAGTCATCATGGGCACACATGTGCAGTCTGTTGACTTGTACTAAGAATGTACATGAAAGCACCATCCTCCCATGATCCTGGTGAATGCATGGTGTTACAAAGCATGATCCTCCCATGACTATGGAGATGCATGGTGTTACTAAGCATGGTCCTTCCATGCTCATGGAGATGCATGGTGTTACTAAGCATGATCCTCCTATAATCATGGTGTATGCATGGTGTTACAAAGCATGATCCTCCCATGATCATGGAGATGCATGGTGTTACTAAGCATGATCCTCCCATGATCATGGAGATGCATGGTGTTTCAAGAGAAAGACAGCCCGTGATGGACTGATCTGTTGCTGGAAATCTGTTAACGACCATCATCCAATGCTATCATAACAGATGGACTACTCTTGCAACACATCACCTTATCAATGAACATAGTAAAACGTCCCCATCAGCACCCCTAGAAGCAATCAGATAGTATGTTTATATGCTTTTGTTACTAGCAACCTTAAGTGCCGCTGTCTCAATAAAGGGACTTACTCTCTTCCAACTGACACCCTCTATGACAGCTCCTAGGAGTTCCTCCACTAGCTGGGATTGACCCAGTAGTAGGTTCATCAAGAACTGCATTGCCACCTTCCCAATGGGGAGCCCATTCAATCCAACCGGCTGGGTTGCCGCTGCACTGATGTCAACACTAGTTTGAGGACTTCTATGCAGGAGTACACCCCAATACCTGTTACAACAGTAGAACATGGGGCACATTGTGTTAAGGTTGATAGTATAATGAGAGAAACGCTCTGGTTCAAACATACTCGTTCAAACATACGCAAGGTAGTCAAAGGATTATGACCCGGTGCATGGGGCACGTTGTGTGAAGGTTGAGAGTGCAATGAGAGGTAATCTCAGAATGACCCAGTGCATGGGGCACATTGTGTGAAGGTTGAGAGTGCAATGAGAGGTAATCTCAGAATGACCCAGTGCATGGGGCACATTGTGTGAAGGTTGAGAGTGCAATGAGAGGTAACCTCAGAATGACCCAGTGCATTGGGCACGTTGTGTGAAGGTTGAGAGTGCAATGAGAGGTAATCTCAGAATGACCCAGTGCATGGGGCACATCGTGTGAAGAATGAGAGTGCAATGAGAGGTAATCTCAGAATGACCCAGTGCATGGGGCACATTGTGTGAAGGTTGAGAGTGCAATGAGAGATAATCTCAGAATGACCCAGTGCTTTTAAAATTTAAAATTCAAGATGACGACATAATGTAAGTCTGGGGTGAAATTCATTTCAGATACTCTAAATCCGAGGAACGGCCCCTCAACTAAAAAGGGATGCCACAGCATTGCAAAGACTTGGTTTGTGAGTCTCGACGATTACTTTTGGTCACTCACTCAGCACTGAGGCTGTTTTGAAACACCGGCCCACACTCCAGATCTATGACCGTGACAATCAAAGGTACCCTAGACAGCACTGACAAGCTACGCAAGAGAGCAGCCTGATACATACAGCAAGATAACAGGAGACACAGTTAATGATGCAGATGTTTCTTCTATGTGGTAAAAAGGAGGTAGGAGACCGCACACATGATCTGACTTTTCCTATCTTGAAGGAAAGAGACCCCCTAGTGGGGGGACCCAGGGCCTCACACAAGAAGGATCACCTGGTGGGGGTGACCCAGAGCCTCACACAAGAAGGATCACCTAGTAGGGGTAACCCAGAGCCTTACACAAGAAGGATCACCTGGTGGGGGTGACCCAGGGCCTCCCCTGTCCAAGATTGTCTCTTCTCATTTTCAAGTAAAGTGCTGCCAGTTGTAGCAGTTGTAGCAGTTGTAGCAGTTTTAGCAGCCACCACAGCTTTGGCATTTGCTGAGGAGCAAGGTTGAAGGTTAGAAGAAGTTGTGATGGGTGTGCTGGGCCCATGAGCAGAGGTTCCGGAGCTGACAGGGGTGTCTCCTTGAAGGCCTATCGAGGAAATGAGCCTGTCACCTAGAAAAGGAGCATGCTGAACAGCAGTCTCTGCAACATCCAACTGGCGGATGCCATCTCCTGAGGTTACAGTGACGTGTGGGAGTGGGGGAAAGGGGTTCCTGCTGCCATTGGTGGCATGATTTTTGGATTCAGGTGCTTTATTATGGAAGTAGAACAGGATGGCCAGTGAAGTCATACTCTCAGTCTCCTTTGCCAGCCCAGGGCTTAGGGTAATTGATCCTAGGGGCGAAAGGTACGCAAAGATCAAGGTGCAATGGACATTGACAGAAAGATCAAGGTGACATGGACATTCTAGAAAAACATAAGCCTGTGGTCTGGTTTATTTACATGATGTGCTGGATCGCAGGTTAAGAGGGAGGAGTATGGAATCGCTATATACAGAACTTTGAAGCGTTTGTCGTGTTATCAGTGTGTTAATCTTGAAAAAGAACATTCTAAGAGGATTCTATCAGGACAGAGCACTGGATTGCAGAAGGGCCTCAGCATGCGTATTGAGATGTTTGTGACAAAAATTACAGATCAATGCTCTATTTGTGAACCCTGAACTATCCAACAAGGATATTATTGTTGGCCATTACCTGCTGAACCTCCTGTGATGACAACCTCCTTGCCCAGGTTGAGTCCCCTGGCCATGAGATGTACTGCATGGCGTGCATCCTGCTTGCTTGAAAAAATGCTGCGAAGGTCTTTTGCTGATGAAAGTAGCCTTGGAACAGCAGGCGCAACTGGCCCTGCACTTAACTTGCTCGATTCTGCAGAGTCTGTGTCCATGACTTGTAACACAACAGATTGGTCAGGCTCCTGACATTCGCCTGTCCAAGGATTGCTGTTGAATGCACTGGTGGTGGAAATGAATAAAGGCTTTGATTTAGGGGCATCACTTCGATCCAAATATTCTGCGCTGAGAGTTGATAGGACACCTGACTCGTCTAATGGCACGTAATCTTTTTTAACCAGGACAAGTTGCGGGATAAGCGAAATTAATTGTTCCTTCGAGAGCGAAGAGATGAAATCCAGGGACCTAACACATGTAAACACGACCTTCCAAGGGACTTCTGGGCTGTTTGTTGTGTTGTCAATTGCTACATTCGCAACATTTCCCTGTTTAGAGACCTGAAAAGAATTCCAGGATGTCAGAAATGAAGCTTTTCATATCATGTCAGCCGAGCAGTTCGCTTACATTTTCACGTTCGTAGCCGGCGCAGCAAGCTTGACCCATGAGTTTCCCTAAAGAGGCATTTCTTTCCGACGCATATCAAATCAATGATTGTTGATTTGTCTTCAAAAGGTCTTACGTAGGTGCTTGGTATGACTTTGAGATAACATTTAAACTGCTCGAGGAAATAAACTGATATCACATGTCTCCTTGATCTGTATGTATGAATAAAAACCGGGGTGAGAATTGCATAAATGTTGTACAGCCTTTCACACTTCAGATTTCGTATTTTCTACAGAAAGGATCAGAGCATCCTGCATGGACGTCTTCAGCTGAACACATGCACCCATGCATAGCTCTATGGTTTCTTTTAACTCAGAATCTCCCCAGCACCCTGTTTGAAAGAGTAGGTATGACAGCCACGAGACATTTGAAGAGGCTGCTTAGCCAGCAAGGTCCCTGTTAAGGCAATAAACTTAGAAACTGAAGTGACTCCTACCTTGAATGTCAAGCTGAGTGACCTCACTGAGAGAAGGCATATACGCCAACAACAGTGAGGCCTCTTTTCCTTCCTCCTCAGCAGCTGTAGGATCCAGGTAGATAACTCCTCCTCGCTTGATCTAATGAATGCAATACAAACGAGGGCAATAGGAAAGTGAGTATGATGGGGAGTGAAGGAGACACATTCTTGTGTACATATGTATGCTCTGCAGCATGCTTTTCAAGACTCTCCCGTAAAAGATATTTGTTATGATGGGACTAAGTCTCAGTCTTGATGAAGAAAACGCGCTTTGCATCAAACCTCAGATGACTTAAATAAATATGAAGGATGCATGATGCCAATGTAGGTATTCAAATGAATCCAAAATGGACCCCTCCTCATTCATGCTTTGTAGTCATGCGATTTGTTGTGGAAACATTCAGTATGCAGGCCTTACCACTTGACATGCTGGCACAATGTCAAACAACTCTATCCCAGTATCTGCTAATGCAACCTGCAGCAAAAAAACTGATCTTCAATAGGGCTTTCCCAAAACATGCATATTGCAGTTTCATAAAATGTTGTCAAGTTGATTTCAGACCATTTTTAAGCCTCTTCCAATCGTATGTTTTGGAAGCATGCGAGTGCTATAAAGCACTACCTTGAGTATTGGACATCGGACATTCCAAATAACTGTGATGTGCATGGAGAATAATTCAGGTACTAAGCACTTGGCACACACCGAGGCAGCTGTGATGGCCACCGCCAGGTCAGCGCCTCCAGATTCTAGAACCATCACGAAAACGTCCACACTGGATTTGGGGATTTTTTGGAGCTGCACACTGGCTGATAACGCATTTTGAAGCGCCTCTGACAAATTCCTTTCATGAGTTACCTATAAAGGTAAAGATGGTCATATGCAGTCTGCTGCAATTCATCTAATGCTGAGAGATAACACGCTCTAGCTCTTCTGTAGATCATCATGATAAGTGATCTTTACCACACAAATGCCTGGCCATACACATGAATATGTTAATGTTTGGATTTATTGCATGTATAGTCTCTTTGATTGCTACTTAGTAGCCTCCAGTTGACAGTTGTGCAGACAGTTGTGCAGACATTTCATGTCTAGGACGCACCTGTTGTTGTTTGGTCAATCCTTGTGCAGCGAATGCAGCAAGTCGTACATCACAATGCAGGCGACCTCTCTCACTGAAACCGAACTTACGTTCGCTCTGCCTGGGTCCATATCTGCGAAACACATGATCATGGGGGGTCAGGAGATTTGACAGCATTGTATGAATGCCCCTCAAGGTGTCTGGGTACAAAAATGTCATCTGCAACAGTCTTGGTATCAGGCTACATGATCATACTGTCATGTAGCAATACACATAGCGATATTAAAGTTAGTGTCCAGCTGTACTTACACTCCAGCCATAATCTTCGTGTTGCTGAATTCAGCATAGGCTGATCCTCTAGCCTGGCTGATTACATTTGTATTTATGACTGCGTTAGAAAAATGTTTTTGTATATGCTTTTGAGAATACTCGTTATTTAGGTACAAGAAATAGTTACGCACAGAAGGGTCTGAACTCCTCAAATCCTCTCCCATCCAAACGTCCACTAGTGCTTGTCATGATTAGAAAATGTTTCTGTCGCCAAGTCGCAGTCTGGTGTATGTTTTGATTCATACTTATCCAAGTTTCAACGAAATCGATTACAAATCTGCAATCAATCATGGATAATGACGCAATATTTTGAGCGGTTATCGCCCAAATCTTTGCTCGGTGAATAAAAATCGGGACAGGGAGGCCATGAAAGAGGCCTTGTTAGCATTAGACAGAGGGCCTTGATGATAAATTTCAGCTGCTCCAGTGTGTGTAGGAGGGAAACCAGCAAGAGTTGGAGCTGGGCCATATATCTGCAAGCATTGCAGAATCGCAGAGTTGTCAAAATGAAGCAGGAAATCTGAAAATGCGTAGCCCTGGCCAAAATCTCCCAAAACTTACAATCAAATTTGCTTACTCTTTAAGCTTCAGACATTCACAAAAAAATGTACTAAGCTCTAATGTCATTATATTCTAATGTGACCTTCAGTAAAGATATGGGAACATCACATTCTTTTGAAATGACAGGAGTCCAGTATTAACTTACAAGTATTGCTGATGGAATGAGATTAATGGAGCTGCCACTCCTTCTCCCTATTCTGGCCATTAGCTCCTCCCAAGCTTCCTTGTAGCTTCTATCCACTGCAACTGGAGGTGTGTGACTGCTCCAACCTGCCCCACAGTCGTCAACGCTGCACTTTTTACTTCTTACCTCCTCCAGGATGGGTTCAAAGGCATCTTCGGAGCTAAGGATGTGTACATGCATAGCATCTTCATGAGAGAGGCTCAAGCTGCCAAGGCTTCTTCCAGCACATGTCTGATTGCATTGAAAAGAATTTTGCATGCGCTGATGGCTGTCAGCCAGGCTTCCTCCATCTCCAGAAATCATTTTACTCTCTAATTTGAGATCACAAACAGGTCCTAACCCAAGAAGGCATTCCCTAGTACTGCAGGTATCTCCCTCCTGATCATCTTTCACAAGGGGGGAAACTCCTGAACTGCAGTGTTCGCTGCTGGTATGGTGAGATGTAGCCTCACATGTATCATGTTGTGGTCCCACCACAGTCACGCTTTCTAGACCAGCTACTGATGTAGTAGAACTTGATGCTATATGAGTGACCTTGGTCACACCCAAGTCAGCTCCTCTTTCAACATGGGCGCAATCCATGCTGCTGCCTCTGCTGCTAGTGCTCTCTTTTTCGCCACCGTCACCAGAGCTTGTAGACCTCAAGCTATCTGGACTGAAGGCCTCAGCTACAGAGGTAGCTGAAGGGCTGTCACAAGCTTTCAACCTCCTTGGAGTACAGTCTACAATGCCCTCTATACTCGTTGATGAATTGATTGGCTGTGCAAGTATCTCACCTTCACAACAAGGAATGCTGTCAGTAAGGATTTTTTGAGACAATACAGTACTCCAGCACCCCTGAGCAGAGGATTTGCAACAGGGTGCTTCATTTGTAGCAAGGCTCTTGTCCCCCTTATGCTTCCCAATTTCAAAGACTGGGGTTTCCTGGTGATGGCTGCATTCTGCAGTGTTTGCATGGGTAGTGTATATGTTTGGAGGTGCAAGCTTTAAATCATGAGGTACCGCAGAGCAGATGATTGAGACCTCGCCCATCTCCTGATGCCAACCAGTCTGCATGTTGAAAAGTTCTAGTCATAATATTTAAAAAACAATGGTTACGAAGGGAAACAATTTATCAGCAAGCACATTTGGAGATCATATGCAGCATCTTTACTGAAGCCACATCTCCAACTTCCATGATGACTATACCGATTGAACCAGTTTACAGATTTTGATTCATGTACAAAAGAAACTTTCACGATCTGAAAAAAGCATGCAGTTGAAATTTACGTATGAAGCTCTGCCTAACAAACTCACATGTACAAAGATGGGCCGGATGATAGCCCTCAAAGCAGCGGAAGCTTTCAAATGCATCTCCACTTCCAAGCGTCCCCTCTTCAAGACAGCTAGAATCATGCAAGAATAGGTTCATAATGAGCTGTTAGGCCATTTACTGTCGAGACTTGAGAGGCATGGCATAGGCGAAGCAGAGAAGAAAATGAGCATAACCTTCCATACCTCTTGGATCGTACAAAAAGACGTGCTCCAATCCAGCACTTTGGCTCCTGCGTGTATTCAAGACATCTTGTTAATGGACAGGTCGGAAGTGGTAGCAGCTGAGACGCAATCGTACCACTCAACGATATTCGCGACGAAGGAAAGCATAGGTGCAGTGTTATTTGGTTCAGCAATCACAACACCAATAACAGAGAGCCTAGGATGTTCCACAACCGCAGCTGCACGTCTCTGTTCAGTTTTTTTTGTCCCATAAAGCAAGGCTGTTTTTAAACGTATAAGTAATGAGACAAAAACATGCAAAAGGTTGAAAATCCCGTCTACAATTGATAAAAGCATTTTCATACAGCGCTACCTCCCATTTACTATCAGTGCTTGATGCTGTAGATTAAGCGATTTCTTAAGCGCACAGGTGACGACTCGCAATTGAGAAACATCGAGGTACAGCGGTACGGCAAAGAGTGACAGCTCTCGATCCTTCAGAGCCAGACTGCATCGGGTTAATAGACATTAGATCCTGTCATTGTCGATATGATAACAATGATTTACAAAGAGTCACATATTGATGTCTGTAGTATGACTTCTTCACAAAGGTTATGGGTATATTACCGTTACATTATCAAATTTTCGCACCTGAACAAATAAGAAAACCCAATATATAATTTGCTAAATTTCTGACATTCTAGTGAATGGTAATAAAATGCTAACCCATGCTGATGCTACTAATGTCGCTAATGTCTGAACAAGATACAAAAAGGTTTCACATCTAATCTTTTTCAATGCTATAGAATGTATGTTCTCATGGTATATACATGTACTTCCCAGCTCCTGCAGGTGTGAATTTCCATTTGTACTGTTCATCTGCCATACTGATTGCACCCCCTGACAAGAAAGTTGGGCCCCCTCCCAATCCTCTGGCCCTGCTTCCTGAGCGGCTACCTGGTCGTGCAGCAGCAGCAGAAGCAGCATTTGCTGCAGCAACCTCTGCAAGATACAACTCCGCTGGCTTAGCACCAGGACTAAATCCTTCAGTGGGACGGAGCTCCCCATTGAGCTTGAAGATGAAAGTTTTGCGTGCAGAGCTCTGGGCTTTAGAGGCAAAAGAGGCGCCTTTGTGAGCATTTGGCGAGGTATGAGCAGGTTTTGCAGATACTGACAATAGCGAGATAATCTCTGCTTGTTGAGGTACTCTACTCTTTGCTGGAGTCCCTATAGTATGAGGCTTATGTGATATGGGAGACGTGGGTGGTGGTACACCATCATGCCGAATGTGTGAAGAGGGATCCTCTCCACTGTTAGCACCACACCAAATGTGTGAAGAGGGATCTTCTCGACTGGTAGCACCAGGACTTCCAGGAAGATTTCTCTGACAGACGCGATGAGAAGTTGATGAGGTTGGACGATCTGTAGACTGCGTGCTTGAAGGAAATTCCTCCTCATCAGTACTGGAGGTCCCATGTCTAGCCGAGATAGTGTAGAGGACTGTCTCAGGTACACCTGTAGTTCTGCGGTATGCTAAGGCCTGCAACATAATGTACTGGCAAATTATGTTAGGAAGAGAATGATTATGGATGTGTCTAGTGCTGTATGTTGGCATTGATGATGGATGTGTCTAGTGCTATATGTTGGCATTGATGATGGATGTGTCTAGTGCTGTATGTTGGCATTGATGATGGATGTGTCTTGTGCTATATGTTGGAATACATCAGAAGTGGATTCAGGAGTCAGAGGAATAACTTCCACCCCTTCCTAGCCATGCGTTAAATCCTGTCATGATTACACTTATCCTTCCTAGCCATGCAATCAATCCTGCCATGATTACACTCATCCCTCCTAGCCATGCAATATATCCTGTCATGATTACACTCATCCCTCCTAGCCATGCAATCAATCCTGCCATGATTACACTGATCCCTCCTAGCCATGCAATAAATTCTGTCATGATTACACTCATCCTTCCTAGCCATGCAATAAATTCTGTCATGATTACACTCATCCCTCCTAGCCATGCAATAAATCCTGCCATGATTACACTCATCCTTCCTAGCCATGCAATCAATCCTGCCATGATTACACTCATCCCTCCTAGCCATGCAATAAATTCTGTCATGATTACACTCATCCTTCCTAGCCATGCAATAAATTCTGTCATGATTACACTCATCCCTCCTAGCCATGCAATAAATCCTGCCATGATTACACTCATCCCTCCTAGCCATGCAATATATCCTGTCATGATTACACTCATCCCTCCTAGCCATGCAATATATCCTGTCTTATGATTACGCTCATCCCTCCTAGCCATGCAATCAACCCTGTCTCATGAAAAACTTCATCCTTCCTGGCCATGCAATAAATATTGTCATGATTACACGTATCCCTCCTAGCCCTGCAAAGAATATGGTCACGCTGATGTTCATCCTTCCTAATTTGCCGTGCCCAGATCCTAATTTCTCAAGTTTTGC
Source organism: Chlamydomonas eustigma (assembly GCA_002335675.1). NCBI lineage: Eukaryota > Viridiplantae > Chlorophyta > Chlorophyceae > Chlamydomonadales > Chlamydomonadaceae > Chlamydomonas > Chlamydomonas eustigma. Next base: position 158,151 of record BEGY01000011.1, read on the forward strand.
ATAACAACAAGTTGGAATAACATTCTGACCTGCTTAGCGTCCGCTGCCAATGCCCCTTGGAAGCCCTTGGGCCCCAAACTTGCAAATCGAAACAGGTTCTTAGCAGGCGGGTGCATTTCCTTTAGAGTCTCATTAGGCTGCAGGCTGGACGCCCGCTTCTGCTTTGTGAACGCAGCTTTCTCAGGTGTCAGACCCTCTTCCTCTTCATCACCAGACCATGCAGAATTTGGCCTCCTCAGTTTCATCCTCTTTTTCTTTGTTTCATTGAGTAAGGTATGGATGCTGGGTACCGCCTGCTGCTTTGTACGGTGCCTGCTCATATCCACCATGGCTTTCAGCTTCGCAGCATTCCCGCCTAGGGATTTCAGAAGCCCGCTCAGTAAAGTCACCGTCTCCTTACTCTCAGGAACCATGTGCGGAAGGAGTGGCGCCTCCTTGTTCCCAGAGGTTGAGTATGGGGATCTGACTTGAGCGCCATACATGCTAGATCGAGTACCAGGTCTGCTTATCCTTGATTTCTTGCTCTGTAGAGGATCGACACAAATCATATCACTCTGATGTTGAGCAGCAATAGTCAAGCTGATATCAGCATCAGCTGCTGCAGGGACAGGTGCAGCTGAAATTGAAATGCGAAGTCTAGGTTGTTTTGACATGACAGGATCTGATGACTGTAATGGCGGCTGAAGTGTTCCTGGCGATGTTCGAGGTTGCGGTGTTTGAAGTAGTGATGTGAGCAAATCATTTTCTCCCCCTTCATGTTTATCATCAGCCTTTACTCCCAGGGTCTCTTCCTTGATTATTGACACCCTGCTGATGGTAGCAGCATCCACTCTGAGCTCTGTTGATTTCATTTGAGTGGGGAGCTGCTTTCGTTGGGGTGTACCCTTCATGCGAGGAGTTTTTGCACTGATAGGTTTGCTTCTAGTAGGAGCAGTGCATGCTGTTGTCTGGGAGAAGGGACTTGATAGTGTTTCTGCTGAGGCATCATCAGGTTGCGGCAAGGACAGAAGCTCAGTTATTTCCGTAGACTGAAATGCACTGCTATTTGAGAGCTGGCTGTGTGTGGGTAGTCCCCTTGTCTGTGTCGTAGGTACAGAAGAGGCTCTGTAGTCTACCTCTAAGGCTGCCTGTTTGTTAGGGACTCCAGCATTTGGCATGTGGCCTTGAGCTGTAGTGGTAGGTCTGGAAGGGGAGGGATTTAAGGGTTGATTGACAGCCAACGTCTGATGCAAAGAAATGGGCACTGAATTTAGGTGACCATTGTCCAGCTGCTCAGCAGTGATGCAGACAGAGAGGGTGGACTGTCTAGTAGCCGCTCCAGAACCTGAAGTACGATGCCCAGCATTGGATGTCTGTTTAGCTGTTGCTGACCCTGAACCTGATGACAGCTGATGCCCTGAAGAGAGGGAGGTCGGCCTTGCTGTGCCTATTAGTGAGGTTCGGCGTCCTGAGAGGGACATCCTCCCTTGAATGCCCTCTTCCTTAACTTCACGCCCAGACACTGATCTTTTCCTTTGTGCAGGGGCATCATCTGTTGCTATTGCTCCACCATTCGCGGATGGAAGTTGAGAGACTTGCCACTTCAAAGAGGCCGTCACATTAGTCACATCCTGGGACAGAGATGCAGAGGAACTTCCCTGTGATATCCGTGTCCTGCTACTTACGACTGCAGGCTCCATCTTCCATGTCTTCAGTCGAGCCATAAGCTCTGAGGTTTCAAGGTCACGCTTGACCTCCGGCTCAGCTATGGAAGTTCTTTTTTCTAGCATCCTCCGCTGCTCTATTGCTGCTTGTGCTGCTGGGCTGAGTTTGTTCTGAGGAGTCTTCTTAACGGCATGGACCGAGGCAGTCGCAGCTGTTTGCGTTCCATTGAGTGAGCTTCGCTGTCGCATCGATGAGACTTTGTGCATGGCTCCAGTTATTGTTCGACCCTCCCCTGTTGACGAATATGCCTCAAGTACTGCAGGCAGTGGTAACTCATGCTCATTTTCAACAGTGCGATAGTCAAAACGGAGACGTGCAGACTTAAAATTCTTTAGGGATACGTAAGGTGAAGGCAAAGACGGGCTCTCTAGCGGAGGGTTCAAGTGTGTGCTAATGTCTTGCGGCAAATGAAGGTCGTCAGAAGCCCTTGAGAACTTCCCACCTGATATAAGTAATATAAGAAGAACAGTTTCACCATTCGTCATAGGCACATAAACAAATGAACTCCTCACCATTTTTAAAACTGTTTTCTTCAACGTCACTGTCACTAGTATCACTTTCCGACTCTTTCATTGCAGAAAGGCCGTCAAGACTTTGAGGATGAACTCCTGACAAACATTTACTACTAAAGTTTTATTTTATGCTTTTTTTACTTTGACAGTTGCAGCCACAACATGCACACACTGTGTCGTACTTAACGGTGACAGTGCCAAGGTCATCATACTCTGCAATAGTTCTTGTCTTTACTCCACTCCGACTTTATATATGACATATTAAATAATGAGTACCACCCTTTTCAACTCATGCTTTGAGTGCCCTGACATAAAACAAACATCCTGAAAAGAGAAGCTGAAAGAAAAGTGAGAGGCATGTCGCACCTGTTCCCGAGTCAGTTATGTCTACTACTACGACACACGCCATGAAGATGAGCGTGTGCTGGACAAGCGCTCCGTTCGGAACTGCTCGTTTCCAAGCATACACATTTGAAGGCGTTAATCAAAATTGATTAAAGCACCACTCAGAGATTTGCACCATGCTGGATTCTTTGCCCGAGTGCAACAACTTACACATTGCAAGGTCAGCTTGTTCGCATTTATTGATTTTCATAGATTTTCACTGGTAATTTAAAAGTAAGTAAGGAATGTGCACTTGTTGAGATATCCACATGATGCTGCTACTTTCAATCGTTTTCATATCTGAGCGGTCTTTATTGTATGCTTGTTCACCTTCAATTACAAGACCGCATATTGTCATTTTTTTCTTTCATGACGCATCACATAATCGCAGGTTTGACGTTCAACTCACTGACGAACAACGGGGTGATGGGAAAGATACTCATGTATCATTCCAGAGAGGTTTCGAAACCAGCGAGAGTTCAATGCCAGTGTGGTGTTGGGCTGACTTTCTCAAGAATGCAGGGCCTGGCTTGATCATGATGACTGCCTTCATCGTAAGCTAATGATTTTTTGATATCTTCATTCTAAATAGCGTGCGCTTATGAATAACAGATCCCATGTATTGTTGGCCGCATTGTGGGTAGTTGCCAGTCGAAGACGCTGCAACTTGTTAACAATCTGACGTCGTTACAACTTACGACCCTGATCTCAGGACCCAGGAGATTTATCTAATGACTTAGCTGTTGGCTCCAAATATCAGTTTGAGCTACTCTGGATATTCCTATGGTCCACAATCGTTGGCTACATCCTCCAGATGGTTGTAGCTAAGCTTGCAATTGTCACAAGGAAGTCTCTTGCTGAGTAAGCAACTAATTGATAAGCTAACGACACAATAGATCATGAAAGCACAACCTGATAGGTCGTACTTAAAGCATTCCTTAGCTTATTTTTAATCCAGGCAAATGCTAAGTTTTTACTTTTCAAACCCTTTGATAAATGTGGAGAACAAACCAGTTTTTACTCGCAGTAAATCCTATATATTGAAGACTGTCTTCCACATTATGATAATATTCATTATATTTGTCCAGGAAATGCCATGAGGAGTATCCCTGGTTTGTCAATGTCTTCCTCTGGCTCCTTATGGAAGCTGCATTAGTGGCAGTAGAGATTCAGGTAGTATGACATGATCAGACTAGGTCCGCCTGCAGTAGAGATTCATAGTGACAACCTCTTCACATCATAGGATTGAAAGCCCAGCACCACCTAATGCCTTTGCGCAACACATGGTCGTAGGAGTGCTCAGCTAATTCTTTGTGCCATTTGTTTCTTCCCTCCAAGCTCGTATCACAGGAACTCTGAAATTGTGACTCATTAGTAGTTCATGCATGACCTGATTCATTAGTAGTTCATACATGACCTGATTCATGGAAAATTTTTATGTGAACACCTCGTTCATATTAGGATCTAACGACTTAGAATATCATGTTTTATGAACTGATGACTGGTACATCAGTATTGGGTTCATATCTGCTCTGAGAGGTCTGCTCCTGCATATTTGTTTGCAGTACATCACAGGTGCATCTGTGGGCCTGTCCTTGCTGTGTGGTAACAATGGTACCAATCTCCCCCTGTGGGCCAGTGTCCTGGTGTGCAGTACTATTGCTTACTTGTTGCTGATCCTGGAGGCGTATGGTGTGAGGCTGGTAAGTAGGTAATGAAAATAGAGGCATCATGAGGTGTGAGGCTGGTAAGTAGGGACTGGGACTAGAGGCATCATGAGGTGTGAAGGTGGTTAGAAGAATGTCCTACTAGGAGTACAGATTAATTTGGGGTTGTTACTGCCAGTGAGTGCTTTCATCTTGGCTGTAATTATCAGATAATGATGATGCTTATTTCTGGTAATACTAGGCTTTTTATGTGTTGGTTGTTTTATGTTCAGCTGGAAGTCATGCCCTGTTGTGTTCCTCATTAAATACTTGTAGAGTGAGAATAGTAAGAAATGTGCAGCACTGTCAGAAAGTTATTTCTCCTCTTGTCTCTTCTAAAGAATGATCATATACTGCTGGCTGCTGTAGGTTGAAGTCCTCTTCATGCTCTTGATCTCCGTTATGTGCATCTCCTTCGCTATCTTGGCAGGAGTGGCCAAGGCACCAGGCATACAAGTTCTTAGAGGTACTCACAGATTCATAACTGAAGTTAGAATACTATGACGCCGTTGCTGCATCTCAATCCTGAAGAGGTCGTTGTTAATGACGAAGGAGCAGTAGGGGAAGTTACTGCCCGTATGTCTGCATACTTCTTGATATTAATAACCCCACTGCTGTCATGAGAGATACCTATGACGAAGGAGCTACCCGTATGTCTGCATACTTCTTGATATTAATAACCCCACTGCTGTCATGAGAGATACATATGACGAAGGAGCTACCCGTATGTCTGCATACTTCTTGATATTAGTAACCCCACTGCTGTCATGAGAGATACCTATGACAAAGGAGCTACCCGTATGTCTGCATACTTCTTGGTATTAATAACCCCACTGCTGTCATGAGAGATACCTATTAAAGCAGTGCTCATCCTGATTCAAAACTGAGAGAAGTGGCACTCCTAATGCTTGCTGGCAATTTAAACTTATGAGCGTCACCAATCATGATTGATAATCTCATTTCTTATTTGTTTGTGTTTCTTGTGCTTGCCGTTAGGCCTAGCAGAGCCCCAGTTACCCAATGAGCAAGCTGCTTACCTCCTAGCGGGTGGTATTGTGGGAGGATGTATTAGCCCTTACAACTTCTTCTTGTATTCAAGCTTAGTCATCAGTCGCCCTCTTCCTAGTAGAACAAGAGGGGATAAGTACATCTTACTCCAGTACATCAGTCTGGAGGTAAAACCTGTATTATGAAATAGTTGACATGACATCTTAAATGACCAGCAATGACCCTTCTTGACTAGTTGTATGAGTTCACAATTTGAGAGGCGGCCTGGATCCATTAATAAGTGTAGTGTCTTCCTGAATAAGCCATATGTCATCAGCTGCTACTGCTGCCGGCATGATGTTCATAATACCATAGCCTGTTGGAACAGGGTGAAATGGAAACACTTGCAGCAGGCCCTTCTCGTCATCACATCTCTTACATACCTGCTGCGTTGTTTCTCAGGCTGCCATAGTACTTGCGTTTGCGCTATTCATGAACGTGTGCCTGGTCTGCACATTCGCCCAGACGTTGTACCAGCCAGCAGGTGCAACATCTACCTACTATAATGGCAGCAGCACCCCTCCGCTCCTCTCTCCTTCAAACCCTGGGACGTTATTAGTAGGGGTCTCACCACAACAATCACCTGATGCTACTTACACTAACTATGATTACATGGTATGTGTGTTAGTTAGTTTGTTTGTTTGTTAGTTAATCACCCAGGGCTTGTGCTCTCATTATTTAGGAGACATGTTTATCCTTGAAGAAACAAGCTGACGACTAATTGCTGTTGTCCTTCTGTTATAGCCGTAGTAGTTTTAGTGGTTGTCATAACATGGTGTGCATTGTTATCCGCAGAATTTCATTGAAGGGATTGAAAAGTGCACATAATTGAAACATGTTGCGTTGGACTTGTCTTTAAGAATCAGGAGTACTATATTATTGCATTGAAACTCAGCTGCTTCTGGTGAACACGCTCACAGGAGAACAACCCTAGCTTGAACAATGCGGGTATATTGCTGGGTCAGGATTGGGGGCAAGCTTTTGCTTACATCTGGGCTCTCGGTCTCCTAGCCACAGGACTGTCCAGTACCTCAGGATCAGTGTATGCGGGTCAGATCATTATGGAGGGATTTGTGAAACTGAAGGTGAGAGCGGCAGTAAGCATTATGGCCAGATCAGCAGGTAGACCTTTGTGAAGCAATCTAGAGGTGAATGGAGTTGCACAAGTTAAATTATGGTCAGATGTTTTCATGAAGCAGCGTTGAAGAATCCAATTACACAATCTGTGTTATTCTGACGTACGATTTCTCGTCCCGTGTGCCAATGTTGGCTACAGGCTTGGAACAGGAGACACAGAGGATGGCTTGGCAGCTTGATTGCAATCTTTCACACTAGTCCACCGGAAAGTGTGGACCTCCTGGATGCTCCTGGTGACCGCAGCCCGAGCCTTGAAGAAACTATGGAGGGTCGCCCCTCGACCCTCAGCAGCAGAACTAAGGCTCTGGTGCCTTCATCATGTGTCCCCTCATCTGATGCAGAGAAGCATATAATTAGCCAAGCACACGTCTCAGTGTCGGTAGCCCCTGCAAAAACAACTGAGTCACGATTATCGGACACAGTGGTATCTGACAAAGTAGTCCATCAATCTGCTTTGGAGTTAAAGATTACAGCAGAGAGCGCTGTGCCTCCTAGACAGAAACCTCACTGTGACCACCCTCTTGGTGATGATCTCAGTACAAACATGAGGGCCCTGACTGTGCCAGCAGGTGAAGGTGATCAGTCTATCAGCAGCAGTAAAGCAAGCTCATATAAAAGGCCTTTCTGGCTTAGGTTTGCTGCAAACCTAGGTCTCATGCCACAGAGCAGCAGAGCATACTCAGAGGAGGAAGCTGGAAGGTACCTGCCGCAAGAGGCTTTATCCGCGGCCCCTGCTGCTGCTCCCGTGGCCTGGAAGAGAGCCACGGTATCGCGCACCATCGCCCTCATTCCTGCTCTCATTGTTGCTGCTACTTACACCAACCCACAAGAGTGAGCATGAACTGCAGATTGCACATCATGCTTTAATGGCTTATTAGGTCATCCTTCAAAGGGTTACACAAAAAGGTTGCACTTGCTTTGTACTGGAGTCCACAATAGTACCAACCACTGGTAGTCCAATAATGTCTCTTGATACTCTTAAGACAGCATTAGAGAACTTACACAGCTTTTGTGTCTAAACTGTCCGCCTTGCGCTTTATTTCAAGTAATATATGACAGCATTATGTGCTGCTTGTAATACTTCATGACAATTACTTTTCAAGCATTGTGTGATGATGACTTGTTGATGGTGTAATGCACAGGATTCTGTACCTGAACCTCTGGCTCAACCTCCTTCAAACTCTGGCACTCCCATTTTCTCTACTGCCTATGCTTCATTTCACCGCCAGGTGAGTCTGCTTGGCAGGATGCTTTGTTAAACGACTTTGTATTTGTTTGTGTTTTTGGAATAGAGTACGGTGACCACATTCATGATGACTGTGATCCTGATTATCTACATCAACTATACTGCTAGGAGTCAAGTTATGGGCAAATACTGGAAGAATCATTGGTTCCTGACCCTTCTGGTGGCCGCAATTACTGCATTTGCGGTCTTCATTGCATGCTACAGCACCATCCAATCCACACCTTTTCCAACCAGCTCTGCAGCTGTGGGTGCTACATGGTTTGGATGGGCGTTGTACTTGCTAGCAGCTCTATACTTTGCAATTGGACCTGACCACATTGAGAGATTCCTAAGAGGAGGGATGTAGAATCTGCTCTACCAATAACTATCACATGGACATGCATATTCATTTTTAAGGATCTTTGATCTCATTCAATGAGCCAGTTCAAGTCCTTTCAAGGAAGTCCATCTAATTGTTGACAGCTATATGGATATCGAATATGGGCTGTACCATCTGCTTCATCACGTCTTAAAGATCGCATGATTGCCTTGTGACAGTAAGGCTAGACTGCTCTTCCTTATCTATTTTTGTCAATTGTTCATTTGGTGCCTTTAATAAATTCAATAAATTCAGTTTGCGTCACTTCTTTTTCTTTCAACAAATAGTCTTAATCAATCTCTTCATGTTTTAACGCTGTGATCAGTTCGCACATCAGATGTAGTTGCTCTTATGATCTGAACTTCACAGCTTTTTAGTTATAGGCGGATCAAGAGTAATCGTTGTGCATATCATTTCCCAATTTCATTGTCTAACAACAGACAGGCTTTCTACACCAGGCCATTATCTGTAAGTGGTTGTGGAGGTCTCAATGGTCGAGGGGGAGGTCGGTTGTCAGCTGGTGGCCCTGATTCCTGCAGCAGATGAAGAGCAATAATATTCACAACTAGAAATGACAAAAAATTCACAATGAGAGCTGGTGGAGACCAGTCAAGAGAAGTCACAGCATCAGGGATGGCTCGCATTCTTTAGTTACCTGATGACACTGATAGCAGCAGTGTTAAATATGTTAAATATAGCAATGCCCTCACCCCCTGCTTCACAAGTTTGACTAGTAAATAAGCCACTCTCAGCCCTGATAATACATTGCTGTATGGGGGCATGAGCATGCTGTCATCTGCTGTACCTCTGCCTACCAATGGCAACTACATGGTTTGGCTTCAACTGCTGATCTGTTACCTTGTAAATGCGCAGCTGATTTTTGTCCCTATCATTGTAAGCTCCTAGCATGGTAGGCAAGCTTGTAGGTTTATCGAATCTGAGTACTGGTCCACCATCCCAGATGAGGTCAAAGCCTCCAACCTGATCAATGGAGAGGGCGGCAGATAGGGCAGCTCAGCATCAGCTTGGCTTTGCTTTGACATGAGATTGAGTTTACAGAGATGTGAATTCACATGATGAGGAAGAAGGGAGATGCTACTGGGGGAGCCAGAGCCTAAACATTACAACGGCGGGAACCCTTATGAGTTGGGATGCACAGGAATCATGTTTGCCGGACCTTCAGATCAGGTTGCTGGCCAGATTCTCTCTTTCCATCCATGTCCACGATGTCCAACATGTCCTGTAGTGTGATCGCAGAAAAATGTCACACTCTGGTCCACACTTAATACCAGTACCGCCCCCAACAATATTTCTATCTTGAAATAACTCATCCCTTCCTAACATCAAATCTCTTTTCAGTATATTTTCTTGAAAACAAAGAAATCCAACAAAATTCAGCTGGACCCCAATCTAGTTCACCTCTAACATGGCTGTCTTGAGGACCCAATCAGCTTTGTCTGAGGCGCTCAATGAAGGTGAGGCATTGACCTCCAGCACCCAAGGTTTCAGAGCCTGGTCAATGAGAATGTCGTACCTGCAAGAAAAAAAGGGTTTAGGGCAAGCCCAAGACTGCTGAAGCTGAAATCCAGGACACATTTCAGCAGATGTCTACACAGACGAATGCTTTAACCACAAGACTACACAAAGGACTGACAATCTCTTCGAACAAACACAGATGAAGTACTAGTTATGGTTCAGAAGAGAGAAGACGTGCATACTCAATCTGAGCTGCCTGCCTGGAGATACAAGGATTCACATGGAGATACATGGAGATATGAAGATTCACATGGAGATACATGGAGATATGAAGATTCACATGGAGATACATAGAGATATGAAGATTCACGTGGAGATACATGGAGATATGAAGATTCACATGGACTCACCCATACAGCTCGAAGCAGTGCTTATCATTTATCATTGCAGGTTGCACTGCCAGTAAGCAACGGATAATGAGGTTCTGCGTTGCAGTAACAAGGAACACACAGATGAACAAGTAGTAATGTATACTGCTGTGTACTGCCTGATGACATGATCCCTAGCTTTGTGTGGAGACTGTCTGATAACCTGATCCATAGCCTTGTGTGATGACTGCTTGATGGCATGATCCACAGTATAGTGAAGCAGCATGTTATTGTGCTGAAGGAGTTGGCTCCAGAAAGAATACGAGAACTAAGTTAGAAGTATGACCACTTTCATGGTTGTGGTGTGGCAGCCTCCTAAAGAACCAGCCTTTTTTTATTTATGGTCTGACGATCTTATCACTCAGAACCACGAGAATGCTTAAAATGCTGGTTATTAATTTTGTTCCTACCTGAATGTTGTGAAAGAGTTCATTGGTGGCATCGGCACCATGCCTTGCCATCATATATGTCCTTAAGCTCTTGATAGACCTGAGAGCAAAAGAATGAACAGAGACCCTAATGGATAAAGTTTAAAAGCATGTTCACATCACGCTCACATGTGTAGAGTTCTCTACCTCTAACATTATATTTCAGCTCAATGAAAATAACTGAAATAACTCATCCCTTCCTAACAAACAGTAGCTCTGCTCTGCGGCCAGCAAGCCGCTCTACAAATGTCAGGAGGTGGCAATTAAATTGTACTACAGGACACTCACCATTTCATTCCCTTTGCGGCATCAAAACCTGGAGCATGCTTCTGAATGGCCACATTGGTGAGGTGCATGTATGTATTTGTGATGTCTTCTTTCTTCGTGCTGTACCTTGTGTTTGTGAAACGAGCAAATCCACTCCTGCAATACGGTTACGAAACCAAGCACTTCATCAGTTATAATGCAGCTGTTGGTTTTCACACTTCTTTCATGCTTCTAATACAAGATGATGCCTCCAAAACCAGGCAGGCTCTAACAATGAAGCCACAAGGTCATGTTTGCTACAGCACCTTCCATCCCCTCACATCCTCTCTTAGAATTTCTGATCTTGTCTGTTCTTACCTGTACAGGTAGATCCTTAGGGGTGAGTAGTTTGTAACTAAAGCATAAATTCGAAGGTCGAATTTCTTGCCCCCCACCTGCGGCAGTTAGACAAAGAACAGCTTAGGTGGACATATTCCTACTACATATCATAACAGAAGAAAACATTTCCTTATAGGACAAAATCAATTCAATTCTGATAGTTGACCAAACATATGAGGAATGTAAGAGAAGAGCTGTGGCTGAAGCAGATGCATAGGTTTGGTTAAAGAGGGTTAATGATTAGGGTTCCAGCTTAACATGACGACAACCAGGCTACTAAGCACTAGTCTCATTTACTCACTAGATAGGGTCCATCCACATAACACTGTGCCAGGTAGGGCTCTCATCTACTCACTAGATAGGGTCCATCCACATAACGCTGTGCCAGGTAGGGCTCTCATTTACTCACTAGATAGGGTCCATCCACATAACGCTGTGCCAGGTAGGGCTCTCATTTACTCACTAGATAGGGTCCATCCACATAACACTGTGCTAGGTAGGGCTCACATTTACTCACTAGATAGGGTCCATCCACATAACACTATGCCAGGTAGGGCTCTCATTTACTCACTAGATAGGGTCCATCCACATAACACTGTGCCAGGTAGGGCTCTCATCTACTCACTAGATAGGGTCCATCCACGTAACGCTGTGCCAGGTAGGTCTCTGGAGCCTCTTCATCGTCCGGACGCCAAGTGTGGTCTCGACGCCAGTCACTGATCTGATGAGGGCAGCAATGGACAATATGTTAAAATATGAGTAAGAAGGGAAAAGCTCCTCTAAGAACAGTAGCTCTTGCAATGAATGCACTAGGGTTTAAGGGCATTCAGCTGTGAAAAAGCTGTGCTGAACGTGAAGGTAAGGTTATCAGAGACAATTTTGACACCAAAGCCAGCAGGCTGACCCCTTTTTTAGCTATTGCCTGATGGCAGTGTACAATGATGCACTTTGCTGTAAGAATTGTTCACACCTGGCTCAGCTTGTTGAACAAGAAGATGCCTTTACCCTGAGCAGCACCAATAGGTTTCATGATCCACACACCTCCGGAACGCCTGAACTCCTCCACAAACATGCGGTACTCGCTACATGAAGTACAGAACTATGAATGATAAGAGCTGGTATCATGTCCAGCCTGCTGATATTTGATAGACCATCTTGGTACATGTAGTGCTATGTACCTGGTACTTGCCAATACAGCAAATGTTTTAGGAGATATCATATTTATGGAAATATAGCAGAACTTCCAACCATTCACTAACTGTTTATGTTTCACATTATATCCACACTTATTTCTGTTCTGTCCTGTCCTGTCCCACCTTGGCACTACAAAAGTGAGTGGGAAGAAGTTATACTGAGCCGCTTCTGTCAGTCGATCCTGCAAATAAACAATGAGTGCAATGTAGCTTTGAAGAAGCTATTGAACAAGCATATCATTGTCTAACTACTCATTGTGCCTTATCAGCTATTGAACAAGCATATCATTGTCTAACTATTCATTGTGCCTTATCAGCTATTGAACAAGCATATCATTGTCTAACTATTCATTGTGCCTTATCAGCTATTGAACAAGCATATCATTGTCTAACTAGTCATTGTGCCTTATCAGCTATTGAACAAGCATATCATTGTCTAACTACTCATTGTGCCTTATCAGCTATTGAACAAGCATATCATTGTCTAACTACTCATTGTGCCTTATCAGCTATTGAACAAGCATATCATTGTCTAACTAGTCATTGTGCCTTATCAGCTATTGAACAAGCATATCATTGTCTAACTAGTCATTGTGCCTTATCAGCTATTGAACAAGCATATCATTGTCTAACTATTCATTGTGCCTTATCAGCTATTGAACAAGCATATCATTGTCTAACTATTCATTGTGCCTTATCAGCTATTGAACAAGCATATCATTGTCTAACTACTCATTGTGCCTTATCAGCTATTGAACAAGCATATCATTGTCTAACTAGTCATTGTGCCTTATCAGCTATTGAACAAGCATATCATTGTCTAACTATTCATTGTACCTTATCAGCTATTGAACAAGCATATCATTGTCTAACTAGTCATTGTGCCTTATCAGCTATTGAACAAGCATATCATTGTCTAACTAGTCATTGTGCCTTATCAGCTATTGAACAAGCATATCATTGTCTAACTATTCATTGTGCCTTATCAGCTATTGAACAAGCATATCATTGTCTTACTTATCATTGTGCCTTATCAGCCTTGTCAGCATGCCTGGACAGAACCTTCAAATTTACGTTTCGCCTTTAACATGGCAAACCACATGGACGAACAAAACATGCCTCTGAATAATGAGATGCTCACCTCTTTCTCCAGCTGCCTCTTAGCTCTCTTAAGATTCTTGATCAGCAAGTCTTTACGCGTGAGTTCGTAATGATTAGGGAAGTGGTTGATACGCTGCCAGTCATTCAAATGGATTTTGTCCAGTTCGTAATGTATCCACCTACAAGCAGCATTTGCAAGAAGTCAAGTTAAGAGATGGCTATGTTACAGGGGATCAGGCAATGCTTTTTGGTTCAAACACAGGCATGGACAACAGAAGAATAAGGCTCCATCAGAAGGAGGGACCTTGTCTCAGTCATGACTCATGTCCTGTCATCCAGGAGGAATCATGGAGTAGGGACCTGGCCTCATTCATGTCATGTCATCCATGCAACAAGGACAACAGAGCAGCGACCTCTTGTCTCGATCAGGTCAGGGTCATCAACTGATTGCAGGGAATGCATATCAGTTCATTCAACTTGCCCTTTATCAGCCCAAAAAAAGTCCCAGTCTGTTTCATTGTCTGTCTCCTGCCAATCCTTTTTAGATTGGAGGACATCATAGATCGTGTTCCGAAGAGAGCTCTTCCATCGTACTGGTCCCCTGATTGAGTCAATACCCGTTTGTTTCAACATACATTCAATAAAAATGATATTGACAGTGCAAACTCAAAAACAAGCAAAGAAATCTCATGTCATATCTGTTCGGAATCATGAAGTTGGCCTTATGATACTGATCATAAACCCTGATACTTACGGAGGTCTCTGTCGTTCAGCTCTGTCACCGGTCCTTGCATATGACGACATTGGTTCAGCTTCGCAAGTACTGTCTCCGCAAGAACACGAGAATGCTCTTCACATTACATCAATGTTTAAAATTTCTACGAATCATATTCAACGAACGTAGACTTGCTCTAGCGCGCACTCTGCTTCTTCGAAAGTCAACACTTCAAAAGAAGTGTGCAGATATCAGAGCTGGTTTCTTTGAAGTAACGGTAATCACCTATGTTATGAGAATAATATATAGACCTTTACAGCAGCATATTGCTTTCAATCGGTCTTATACGGATTCCTTGAAATACCGCAAACATAGCAGCCGACAGTGCATGACTCTGGCTCAGGCTGCTGGTTTAGAACATGTCAAGCTTCCTCAGGTATGCAACCAGCCTGCAGTTGGCAATTGAAACTACAATACTGGTGTGAACTTATTCTTCTGGCCAAAGCCCCCAAACAAGAACATCATATGATTTCTTCACATTCCTGTACTGATTAAACGAATTGGGAATACTCCTATGAAAAAATATTTTTATACTGTCACCGATTCCAGTCTGCATTTGTGCACTAACATGTATTCATGCTGCATACCTAGTACAGTGCTGGTCGTGACTACACCTTGTGCCGCATGATCATCAGCAGGTGGTGATCATCACTGGCCCCACTGCTGTGGGTAAGACAGCCGTAGCTCTGCAACTGGCTAAGCGCCTCAACGGTGAAGTCATCAGTGCTGACTCAGTCCAAGTGTACAGAGGACTGGATGTCGGCTCAGACAAGGTGAAGATGCTGCTGCTGCTGCAACTGGAAACTGGTCTATAAAGCAGTACTGATATGTGCAGTACGATCATAATATTAGATTGATATGCCTGACGTACAAGATTTCTTCTTGCATAGCAGTACTACAGCTCTTATTTATTTTTTCTTTCTACGGTTGCAGTTGCCTCTGTCTGAACGTCAGGGTGTACCTCATCACCTCATTGATGTGAGAGAAGTACAAGATGAATTCTCTGCTGGAGACTTCCATGACCTGGCAAGGGCGGCAGCAAGAGACATCATAGCAGTGGGAATATGGTTCACTCTCATCTAATATATGGTTCACACTCATCTAATATATGAGGAATGTCATAAAAGTCTTACCATTCCAAACATTCAGTACTGCTGTTCTGCATCTATAACTAGCTAGTGTCACCACTGTCATAGAATCAATAGCTTTTCAGTGTGGTATGCAACCTACTTTCAGTTATTAGTTGTTTGGTTACAGCTTGTCTCTTATTCTAGCCCTGGATGAGTGAACTCTTAGTTGTCCATTCTTTCTGCCATCATAACATGGTCGTTGATCATGATAGTACTTCTCGTGATCTGACTGACTGATATTATTACTTACAGCGTGGCAAAGTGCCCATTGTGGTGGGGGGCACAGGCTTCTACCTGAGATGGTTCATGCAAGGCAAAGCTCAAGGGCCGCGAACCACTCCTGAGGCAGCACAAGCAGTCAAGGCAGCTCTGGTGCAGGTACAGCAGTACATAATATCCATTTCTATTGCTGTGCTGGCATAGTGATTCCAGCTGATGACTTTGAAGCCTAACTGTTGTGGAGCTTAATATGGAGACCTATGAATTATGGGCCTCTAGCTGTGATTTAACTTGCAAGCACGCTTCCAGCACAATTTCCAATCAATACAACCATTCTTACATCAGACCATTCTTCCAAGAATCATGTACTCATGCAACGAATGTGAAAACTATGATTACCAGAATAAGTAATGTATGGCAGTACTAGCAGTACTAGAAGCCTGTAGTGGGCATAAATAAGTAATGTATGGCAGTACTAGAAGCCTGTAGTGGGCATAAATAAGGCTGCTGGTATGATTACAGGCCTGGGAATCAGAGACTGAGCGCCTGGGAGTTGATGAGCTGTCTGAGGAGGTCAAGTGGAGTGTCGGTGTGAAGCTGCTGGAAGTGTGGGGTGACCCTGACGCTGCTATCAGGTCGGCTGCATACTATATCCTGAAGTATCATATTGGTTACTTTATTGCGTACTATAACGTGGCTCAGACCATCACTATTCCCTCACGAGAAAGCACTGGTGGTATGATGCTTATTTTACATTGCTTCACATTATTGATTGCTCATCACGATGCAGTTAATCGTTACATGACCTCCACCCTTTAATGGATCTGAGGCTGCAGTATGATGTCAAATGCTGCTTGATGTGAGAGCTGCTGCACTAACCTATCCGTCTTGATGTGAGAGCTGCTACACTAATCTCTCCGCTTTGATGTGAGAGCTGCTGCACTAACCTTTCCGTTTCTTTAACTGCTTTAATTCTCCAAAGGATTGGTGAAGAAAAGAACAACTACTATAGGCTGGAGAGGGCTCTGGCCTTGATACACATGACCGGTAAGAAACCTGTTGCTTGAGAAGAATGCATCTGATTTTGAGGTGGACGACAGCATGTAACCATGTGCTCATGGGGTCCTACATTGCGGTAGACGACAGCATGTAACCATGTGCTCATGGGGTCCTACATTGCGGTAGACGACAGCATGTAACCATGTGCTCATGGGGTCCTACATTGCGGTAGACGACAGCATGTAACCATGTGCTCATGGGGTCCTACATTGCGGTAGACGACAGCATGTAACCATGTGCTCATGGGGTCCTACATTGCAGTAGACGACAGCATGTAACCATGTGCTCATGGGGTCCTACATTGCGGTAGACGACAGCATGTAACCATGTGCTCATGGGGTCCTACATTTTATGCTGATGCAGGGAAGAAGCTGGAAGAGCTGGAGATTCCATCTGTTGCTGCAGCGGCTGCCACTGTGGGTCATCAAGGTACAGTTCCAGTTTCAGCATCTATGACTACCACAGCAAGGCTACCCACACTTTCAGCAGGTTCTTCACACTCCATTGTACCAGTTGCTGCACACACCTCAGCAACTAATAAGGATAGCAGCCCTGGAGCTGCGGACTTTGAGAGGCACAATGAAAATGTTAGAGATGAAGCACTACCAACGACTGCTGCTACTGCTGCCCCATGCTCCACACTACAGCCTGATGAAGCACTACCAACGACTGCTGCTACTGCTGCCCCATGCTCCACACTACAGCCTGATGAAGCACTACCAACGACTGCTGCTACTGCTGCCCCATGCTCCACACTACAGCCTGATGAAGCACTACCAATGACTGCTGCTACTGATGCCTCATGCTTCACACTACAGCCTGATGAAGCAGGACTCTATGATCATGTGGAGAATCAAGAGACGGTGTGTATCTCTGGTACTCGCCTTCTGGAACATACTACGTCGTCTGATGAAGGGATCGTAGGTGATGAGTGTGTCCAGCTTAGCGTACAACAAGGCACCACCAGTTCAGCTGAGTTTACACCAGTTCTACGACATGATCAGCAGACCCCAGCTGCAGGACGAGTTAAGAAGCGTCAAAAGAGGGGAGGTCTTGTCTCCTCAGGGCTGCAAGGTAGTAGGGGAGAAGCTGAAACTAGTTCTGGACGGGCAACTGGTGTCCTTCTGGAAGCCTCCGCCTCTGGTGACAAGCCTTCTTACTCAATGCAAAGCGGGGATATTGCGGCTGGTGATGGAGTGCTAGTCGAGTCATATCCCCCAGGGTCTATCGGGGATGGGGAGTTTGACTTCAGACCCTTCTTCCTGTGGCGCGATCGGCTTGAGCTGTACGACCGCATCGGTGATAGGTGTGAGGAAATGGTGAGTATTCTTGTGTTGAAAAGTATGGATATGTTGCAAGCGCGCGAATCACTGTGTGGGATCACTTGAACTGTTGTTACTGTTGTTACAGTCCTGGTTGTGTGTATCATGCTACTCACACCCTGTTTCTCTCCCAAAATACCACTAGGTGTTCACAGGTTTGTTAGATGAATCTGCTCAGCTTCTTAGTCAAGGCTTTGCTCCTGGTTCCAATGTCCCCACAAGGGCTATTGGTTACCGCCAGGCCATGCTGATGCTCCAGCAGGTAGGTATTGTGTTATAATGTCATGTATTGTTGATGGCTGTAAAAGTGATTTTGCGCATTCTGAGTCAAGATGTAGAAGCTATTAAGATCTCTTTTGTTGTCGGCTGGGTTCAGCTCAGGAGATATTAGTCAGGAATGTGGTAGGACGTTGAATTCAAATTTGAAAAATCCTAATCAATACAGCCCCTGCATCATCTTCCTGAAGCCTTCTCATAACCGTGACATCATTAGTAATGGGGCAATATTATGTCAAAATGTGTCTGTTTGTGTTATTTCTGTCTCATCAGCAGGTCACAGAATCTAGTAACCAAGCTTTACTATATAAGAATAATAATGATGGCCAGCAAGCGCCTTCGGCCTGCTCTGTTGCCCAAGATGTTGAGACCAAGCCGTCCAATATTTCACGACTGCCAGTTGCACCTCGGCTGGATGGAGAGAAGATGAAGGGGTTAGTGAATGCCATAGCTGCAGCTACACATAGGCTGGTTCGGAGTCAGATGACATGGTTCAGGTGGGAGAAGTATGATGATGGTATCAGTGCAGCAGGGTTAGAGAAGCTGCTCCGAATAAATAAGTATTTAAGTTTCCACATGTCACAGGACTGGGCTGACTAGACTAGGTGCATCTTAGTACTGCTAGTACTTCCATAATGAAGGGATGAAACAGATGTTGGAATGAGCTTCAGCTTTGTGTTCTGTATCAGCCCTACTACATGTGGCAATGTTCATGGGTCTTTCTCAATACATATTTGAGTCATTTTCATGGCTACTCAGAAAATATTTCTTGTTGTTGCGCAGGGATGATAAGGTGTACAAATGGGTGGACATGAGCAGCAGCGGGGGCAATAGTGTGGACGATGTGGTCAACATGATATGTGAAGAGTTGGCTACGCCTGCACATACAGGTACTGCCTGTGGAAGCATCATGATAGTGCTTGTAATGACACCATATGCAGCATGCATTTTGTGGAACAATCCCCAGATCAACCACATTCTGCTCTGAAGTGCCCTGGTCACAAGTGCAGGGATGGCATGGGTCAGCACTGCCTCTACTACAGCTGATATTAAATGCAATTATCTGCCATTTCTTTAGAAATATTTAAGAGATTTCATCAAGATCAATATTTACCTTACCAATGCGATGTAGGAGGTTGTGGGTATGGAAGTGGTCGGTTAACGAAAGAGATGGAGAAAGCTCTGATAAGATATCAGCCTAAGTTCAAGAGGCTACTAGACATATCTGCTGTACAGTCACTGCTTGATCACATTCAACAGCGACTTGAACCAAAGATTAAAAATAGCACAGTTCTTAGCAAAAATAGTAATTTTTAAAACATGTACACGGTCTCGTTATGTAAGTGAAGAATCAGAAGCTTCCACACGATGACCAAGATAGGTACGACACATCTGAATTACGTTTCCAAAAAAGAAATCAATTCACAAGCTAAAAACTTTAGATGAATAGCATGGCAACAAAGAGAATCCTTGTCACTGGTGGAAACAAAGGAATCGGTTTAGCAGTGTGTGCAAAACTTTTGGATGAGCACCCAGAGACGCTAGTACTTCTGGGGTCTCGAGACACAAAGAGGGGGCAAGACGCAATTAAGTCTCTGGAAGAATCTAAAGCATCCAGGACAGGGCGGGTGAGCTTAGTGCAAGTAGACGTGGCTGATAAAGACTCAGTGGTTGCAGCTGCTCGTCTGGTTGCAACAACATATGCCAACGATCAGACTCATCCTCTGTATGGGATCATGAACAATGCTGGCATAGCCCATGGAACTGCATCTGAACTCTTTCAAACAAATGTGTATGGTGCCAAGTTTGTAGTGGATGCATTTCTCCCTCTCCTGGATCCTGAACACGGCAGAATCGTAAACATTTCTTCAGGAGCAGCTACCATGTTTGTGTCAGCGTGTGCCCCAGAAGCTGCGAAGAAGCTATTTACCAATCCTGCCATCAGCTGGGAGGAGATCAGCAATGTGCTCGAAAAGGTAATCAGATGAGCCAGGCAGCAATATCTCAATAATATGACAGGTCTTAAGCAGTACTTTATGGAGCCTAGGGAGATAGTGTGGAAGTGTTCAATCCATACCTTGTGTTCAGATTCCAGGAAAATGATTGATGAACCTGCTTCACCTCAGTTGTGAGGGCAGTTTTCAAATCTTAGTTAAAATTCCAAATACGGGACATGTCCAAGCAACAGTACCAGGCCAGCAATAATGTGCTCCTTTGCAGGTGAACAGTACGCCTGTTGCATCCCGCGCAGACCTCAGTGCTTCTCTTGGCCTCCCACCAGCTACCCAAAGTATGTACGAGTACGGCCTATCCAAGGCCTGCCTTACCGCCTATACCCTGCTCCTTGCGAAACAATACCCCAAGTTGGTCATCAACGCTTGCACACCTGGTTTCATTGAGACAGACTTGACGCTCCCCTTTACTGCCAACACTGGGAAGTCTGCAAAGGAGATGGGAATGAAGTCTCCAGAGGAAGGAACAGTTGCCCCTGTGAGGCTTATGATGGATCCTACTATCACAACCAGTGGAAGGTATGTGATCATTTATGGCTTTCACATCGCAATGACCTCATAATGCAAGGATGTTTTATTTAATATGCATGCATCTTATAGGTATTATGGCAGTGATGGGTTGAGGAGCCCTCTTGACCGATACAGGAGCCCTGGGGACCCAGAGTATGAGGGTGATATGTAGCAAGTTAATAATGCCAAGTTGTGTGGATTCATTAATTTGTGTCCTTAACAAATCGCCAGGCTCTTAGTCAAAAGGACATTGTCGTTTCCGTAAAATTTGATGTTTCTGAATATTTCAATGTCAGATCTTTTAACTTGTCCGAAAATTTGAGCACAACGTTTTACTCATCCTGTACTGTATTGAATACACAGTATTAATATGACGAGACCTTTATTTTTAGGCTTCAGTACTTCAGTGGCATCGGCCTTACTTGGCCCTCTAGTTCACACTCTTAGGTGAATCAATTCGACGTACACGCAACTCGCTCCGCTGGTTCATTGGGTAACTGCACGTAAGCGATAAGGGACATTCAATAAATTTTCTGGACACATCCGTCCCTTTGTCGGCATCCTCTAATGCTCAATTTTGTTGCTTTTCTTGTATTGTTTAGTTTAAATATTTTTTTGGCTTCTAGTGATTCGACTCAGCAGATTCTCCAGGCCCTGAACGGGCGAAACATAACTTGTGCTCACGTTGGAATCTGGCCTGGGGACGGTTTCCTTAGAATATCTGACAACCTTCCTAACTATGCAGCTGTTCTAGATGAACTAAATTCTGTACCTGTTAATTCGAGCCATGTGTTGGACCCCAAGACAATCACAGGGATGAGTGTGCAAATACTGCTGGCTTTGGCAAACACTTCCGCTTCTCTGGGCTATCCCTTTAATGTTACATTTGAGTACTTCCCCTTGGGCCCATCATTCAGCACCACTCAAGTAAGTGCTACATTACCTTCCCATATTCTTTGAGCCAGTACATTCTTTGAGACAAGTACATCAAACAAACAAGCAATATTCTTGATTACATTTTATTTCAATGGTCAGCGCCGCTGCTTGTACATGGTGCTGCCTTATAAGCAATTGAGTGCATCTTGTCGAAGATCACCTTGCACTGCTTTCAATGTGACCTATGGCATTGTTAACTCATTAGCTGACACTGTAGCTGACACTGTGCTCTGCTGTCAGAACCTGGCTTATGCACTGTCCAAGTACGACTGCCTCATCTCTGAGCTGTCTGTGACCCCTGACCGAGTGCCTGCCATGGACTTCATGGTGCCTGATGTTTACTCTGGGTTCCAGGTGAGGGTTTTGTAATGCATATAATGATATGATCCAGTAGATCCAGAGTGTATGCCCATCATGGACTTCATGGTACCTGATGTGTACGCTGGGTTCCAGGTCGTGAGGTTTTTTTTAATGCTCTGAATGCGTACCCTGATGAGTTATTACGACCTCTCCTACCTAGAGCACGCAGGTCCTCTGAAATATGCGGCTCCATTGGTAGATTGTATGCACATGTTCATATGGTGGATACAACAGCTTTTGAATTATTTTTTTATTTAAGAGTATCACTACTCTCCTCTCTTCATGAGGCTAGTTAATTCTGTTTTGAGTAAGTCATAATCATTCACAGATACGAACATCACTACACGCAACTTGCAAGGAGCCATTGTCAAAGAAATAGAACAATATTGAGGATTGTATCGGCAATGTCTTTACAACGCTAAGATGATACGACTCATCACTGTTCCACGGCTACAATGACAGGTCATGGGATATGCTCCGTACATTGAGCCAGTTCCATTGATCGATAAGTTCTTGTCAGTATTCAAGCCCTTCTCCCTCTCTTGCTGGCTGGCAATCTTTGGCCTCGTCATTATGTCAGCTATCATGATGCTTCTGTATGAGGTAGGAGCAGTAATGAGCTTTAACTAGAAGCTTCATCGTGTTGGAAATGAACATTAGCAACAAGTCATCTCGTCTAACCTGCTTCTTGTCTCATTTGTGTGCCTTTGACATGTATTTGCACTGAGATTCAGCCTCCCGCTACTCTTATATCCATTTTCATTTTCTCTCAAAGAGTGGACAAGGTGTGAACGACAGTGACTTTGCCTGGTGGGAGGTTCGCCCAGCTGCCCATCCATGGTTGAGGACAGAGCACACTGAGGCGAACTTCCGGCCCTCCATGCTGCTCTCTCAGCTAGACAGGGCTGGGTACTGCCTTTACAAAGGGGTGACTTCTATGTTTGCAGGACAGGTGATTAAGATCCTGTCGTGCATAATTGATATTCTTAGCTGCTGCTTGGATCCTTCAAGGACGAGTGTGACTGACAATGCTATTAACACATCTTTCTAAAGCATAGCAAC
>BEGY01000011.1:200153-215389 GCA_002335675.1 Chlamydomonas eustigma
CCCTTTAATATTGACTGCAGTTCTACTCACTGATCATCCTTTAATATTGACTGCAGTTCTACTCACTGATCACCCTTTAATATTGACTGCAGTTCTACTCACTGATCACCCTTTAATATTGACTGCAGTTCTACTCACTGATCACCCTTTAATATTGACTGCAGTTCTACTCACTGATCACCCTTTAATATTGACTGCAGTTCTACTCACTGATCATCCCTTTAATATTGACTGCAGTTCTACTCACTGATCACCCTTTAATATTGACTGCAGTTCTACTCAATTCCTTGGAGTCTCAGTTATCCAAGAACCACTATAATTGAGGATGCGGCAATAATATTCCTTGCATTCATTACTGCTGATGTAATCTTCAGATGTTGAGGCATTAATATCGAGGTCTACAATTTACTGATAACACTGTCTACACAGTGTTTAAAATGAGGCTCATACAGTCAGCATTACGTTTACAATTAGGTACCTTCATGGTTGAAGTTCAGTTTGAGTCAGCAAAAGACCAGGGATATGAATAGGTCATGCACATTCAAGATCTTGATTGCAGGACCGAAAGACCTGCTGTATTCTCAAGTCCACACTTTAGGGCCAAGCATGAAACAAACTCTTTCAACATGATCAGGTGAACTAGGACAGCAATGCAGGCTTTTGGCATGGTTGAGCGATAAAAGCACATCATGCACATTGCATGACACGGACTGTAATGGAGGTATCTCAAGTCAGCAGTGCCCTTGCTCTTTCTCCTGCTGTTGGCAATCAAATCAAAAGTCCTCACTTGTTACTCCTGTTGTTGCATCGTCACATTCCCTGATATCTCCTTCTCTAATCGGTCGCATGCAATCTCAATCTCAATATTTTTCAGGACCAGCTCCTGATATTCTGTCTCAGCTTTTCTAAGCTCATTCCCTGATGTGACATGAGAGAGGTCACACACATGTTCGTAAGTACCCATCTTGGATGATTTGAGTGAGACTAGGTGCATTAGTTTCAGGGTACAGAGTACACAATATCATGCCTCATGCTGCATCATGATTTGAGTGAGACTAGGTGCATTAGTTTCAGGGTACAGAGTACACAATATCATGCCTCGTGCTGCATCATGATTTGAGTGAGACTAGGTGCATTAGTTTCAGGGTACAGGAGTACACAATATCATGGCCTCGTGCTGCATCATGATTTGAGTGAGACTAGGTGCATTAGTTTCAGGGTACAGAGTACACAATATCATGCCTCGTGCTGCATCATGATTTGAGTGAGACTAGGTGCATTAGTTTCAGGGTACAGAGTACACAATATCATGCCTCATGCTGCATCATGATTTGAGTGAGACTAGGTGCATTAGTTTCAGGGTACAGAGTACACAATATCATGCCTCGTGCTGCATCATGATTTGAGTGAGACTAGGTGCATTAGTTTCAGGGTACAGAGTACACAATATCATGCCTCGTGCACATGTCCATATATACTTGTAAGCACATGATAGCATGCAGCACTCTCCTCACCTGCTGCAGTTTGCTGCAACTTCCTCTCCAAATTGACGGCTGTGATTTGCTTCTTTGTTTCCGCTAACTCTGTTTCATACTGTTTCACCAAGGAGTCCACCAGTTGGCCCTGAGCTCGCCAGTTCTGTAAAATGGAGTTTTAAAACATCAACAGAGTGTTGTCGAAGCTATGATGGACTTTTTCAAAATAATTGCTAAGTGCACCTTGTCCCCATACTTCAGCATGAGCTCTAAATTGGTGATACGCAAGTACTGGTGCTCTAACTGGCTGTGGGCATTGTCAACTGAGGCCTTCCAGGCACCAAAGTCATGACGCTTTGTGGCTGCAGGTGCCTCTAGACGGTATCGGGTCATGTCCAGAGGGGCCATGGGTGCTTTGCTCTTCACTCTGTAATGCAGAAATCAAAGTGTCAGCATATGGATTATAAGCAACTGAGGGAGTGGAGGTAATCAGGGTATTGATTGAAGGAATACCCTGTACTCAGTCTCATGATCAGGCCTAATGAAGTAGTTTTACAGGCGCAGGTATGTAAAAGCAGTAAGAACAGAGAGGTCTGATACTTGCCTTTCAAATTCATTTGCAAGCATGGGATGACCTTCAAAAGCAGTAGTTGGCATGGGCGGCATTTCACGCAAGTAATCAGCTGGTTTTTTTGTGCTTTTCTTGAGCTCCTCTTCGATCAATGCGTCAACTTGCTGTTTAAGCTCTGGAGGTAACGTATCGATGTAAGGCAGTGCATCAACCAGGTCTTCTCCTTTCCTCCAACCGCTGCTCTGACCGTAAGCAGCATTTTCTAGGGCAAGTACTTTCGCCATACTGTCAAGGCTAATGATCAACACATCAGCAGGGCTTTGTATCTGGAATAAACAATTAGATAATCAGTAGGGAGAAAACTGGTTTGCCATGCGCTAAACACAAGTATATGTTCAGATTCATACTTTCCTCGGCAACCCCTGTGTTTAACTTGTGATTTGTGAATGATCCGGCATTGATATTGACGCATACAGATTTATGATACTCTCTCGTATTCCTCCAGATCGTGCTCCGGGTCTTAGATCAATTCATCGTGCCTCGGATAAAAGTTATAAGAGAAATGTGAATCTCTGGCGTGTAACTCCCAAGCCAGGAGTTCTAAGCTCCAGTGATGATGCTCCCATCTTTAGCCGAGAGTGAGATGTCATTAGGAACAATGTTGCATTATCTTGAAGAATAAGTCATGGAATAAACAGCATTCTCAGCATACGTGAACAAGATTTCAGGTGCCACCTTTGAAATGTTGCACTATGCAGTTTGCTGGGTTCCACGTGGAGTAATAGAGGAAGGCTGTCAGATGACATGCTGTCAACGCTCATGACCTTACCAGGCACTAGAGGCATGTCAGAACTAAGGGACAGAGCAGAGGCTTTGACCAAATGGAAAATTGCCCTTCAAAGAGGGTAATGAATCTATCTTTCAATAGGCATAGCAGGCACTAGAATATTGCATCTTGCTGATCTGTTGGCTGAAATTATTGAAAGCAGGCCGCATGAGCAGTACAATGTGAGGACTCATGATTCATCTTCTTGACAGTGTCCGGCAGGCTAGATTTCAGGCGCAAATTCATACCTGTAGTGATATCTTCTTGATAGCTTGATGACTGCTGAAGCTTAAGCATTAGTGACTGCTGCATTAAGCGTTTATTTCAAAATAAGTGTGAAGTGATGAGAAGCAAAGAGGTGGGATGAACTCTACGAAAACCGCATCCTGAGTTTAGTAAATGTCATTTACATAATTTTGAGAAACACTTAATGAACCCAGATGTGTTTATTAGTCTTCTCCTCACTGCTGCTTTGTCTCATGTCCTCCATTCAAAGGACACTTCCACGTTTGGAGGATGTCCAGTGGCCTCAGGAACCGTTCAAGACAAAGTTTGCAGTAAGTAACAACTAATGATCCTGTTGTATTGTGCATTTCATCTGAATGCAAAGATGAATTTACCTCCCCCCATGTATTTTTAACATAAAGATTGTAGCTACCCAGCAAATTACAATGAGAGAGACTAGTGTACGTAGAGGACTGTGATGATGTTGGAGACTTCCCCCAGGGAGTCTGTATGTTTACTGCTTTTTATTCATCTAACAGGATGCCCTACGCAATCTTGAGATGCCTCGATTCACGAGGAGGTACCCAGCCATCTTGGACACTTTGATCAAGCAGATGCTTAACCTGGTGGAGGTGAGAGTGCAGTTAGTACATATGTCTAAAATGCTGGAGAAGGAGGTCTCTGCCTCTCAGTACTCTCTGAATGAAGCTAGTCCTGGGATATGGAGCTTAGTGTGGGGGTGCAGGAAGTGCATCCACTGGCAAGGTGATATTTAATGAATCTCATAGCCGAGCACCTAAATTTCTCCCTGTCACTCCCCCTTTGCTCTCCAGGACTTTGAAACCAAGCTGACTGAGGAGGAGATGAAGCAGCATAAACGACAGCAGCAGCAGCAGAAGCAGAAGCAGAACAGCATGATGCAACCCAGTAGGCAGCAGCAGGAGAAGGAGGATGATGAGCATCAGGATCAGCAGTCTGGGGATGGTGGGGAGGATGGTGAAGATGGACAAGAAGGCCAAGAGGGGGAGGCTGGAGGCCAGGGTGATGACAAAGAGATGCCGGTGAGCTAGCTCAGTCTTAAGGCAATAAATTTTTTGGTATAATAGTCATGGCGACTGTAGTCCCAACCCTGCTATGTGCTCAGCCTGTTTTAGCATGTCCCTGCTTTTTGCTGATTATTATTCTTGTACATCTACTGCTACTGCTACTTGTTGTACATTTACTACTACTGCTACTTGTTGTACATCTACTACTACTGCTACTTGTTGTACATCTACTACTACCGCTACTTGTTGTACATCTACTACTACCGCTACTTGTTGTACATCTACTACTACTGCTACTTGTTGTACATCTACTACTACTGCTACTTGTTGTACATCTGCTACTACTGCTACTTGTTGTACATCTGCTACTACTGCTACTTGTTGTACATCTACTACTACCGCTGCTGCTACTTTGTGATCAGGATTTAGATGAGGACATGATGGAGAAGATGCAGGACATGATGGATGATGCTAGCATGCAAGGAGGGAAAGGAGGAGACAAGAAGCTGAACATCAAATTAGATCAGTCGGAGGGCATGGTGGACAAGAGGTGGTTATCACACCTGTGATGTCTAGAAGCAACCTGTTCTGCTGATGATTGAGTGTTGTACATTTACTGCTATTATGTGCATCTAAGGGAAAATGTGAAATGGAGTTTTAGTGGTGAAAATTAATTTTGGTAGTTGCATCTTATGATAAATGTTCCTATTGTGGCGAAGATTGAGATTGCTCTAGGATATTTGGAGGCTAGCACTTGTGTAACCTATATTTGTTGAGTTTTGTAGCCTCAGAAAATATGGTTCTTGTAATCCACCATCCTCAGGGAAGATCAGGAACTATCATCAAAACGCATTGAGAAGATGACAGAGGACATTGTCAAGGGATTTGAACAGCAAATGAGTGAAGTCGTGAGCAATCTGGATGCTGGAGAAATGGCATTTGATGACTTGAATGGTGAGCAATCTGGATGCTGGAGAAATGGCATTTTATGACTTGAATGGTGAGAGTAATAAGAGGGTGCCACGATGTAGTGACAGAGGGTGCCACGATGTAGTGACAGAGGGTGCCATGATGTAGTGACAGAGGGTGCCATGATGTAGTGACAGAGGGTGCCATGATGTAGTGACAGAGGGTGCCATGATGTAGTGACAGAGGGTGCCACGATGTAGTGACAGAGGGTGCCATGATGTAGTGACAGAGGGTGTCTCGATGTAGTGACAGAGGGTGCCACGATGTAGTGACAGAGGGTGTCATGTAGTGGCAGAGAGTGCCACGATGTAGTGACAGAGGGTGTCATGATGTAGTGACAGAGGGTGTCATGTAGTGGCAGAGAGTGCCACGATGTAGTGACAGAGGGTGTCATGATGTAGTGACAGAGGGTGTCATGTAGTGGCAGAGAGTGCCACGATGTAGTGACAGAGGGTGTCATGTAGTGACAGAGGGTGTCATGTAGTGGCAGAGGGTGTCATGTAGTGGCAGAGGGTGTCATGTAGTGGCAGAGGGTGTCATGTAGTGACAGATTTGTAGGCTGGCTTGCTCATTCATTGCAAAACTGTACAAGATGACTATGTTATCGTCTAATCAGCGATGCTGGAAGGGAGTGAGGGATTTGATATGGCAGCTGGAGTGTGGAAAAAGAGTGGTTGGAAGGAGCTGAATGACCTTAGGAAGGTAGGTTTCCATAAAGGACCATTATGGAGTTCTCTGCAACTGCATGAAGAGTAGCTTAGGGTGAGGCATACAGTAGATGACTAAGGAAACAGAGAGGCAGAGAGAGTTGCTCAAATACACTTTCTCAAATCAAGGTTTCTGACCCATAGCAGATGATGTATGTTTTTGCTTCTGTTATGTCTTCTCTATTTCCCAGAGAAATATGATGAAATGCTTAGCGTTGTTTTTTTGGCTCTCAGATCTTGGAGGAGTGCGTTGAGTTAAGGGACCTTGTCCGACAGCTAGGCAGGGGAGGAGGCAAGGGCCCTCTGAGGAGGGCTCCAGAGCAGGTGATGACACATCTAGTCATCTGCTTGCAGCACTTATTTGCAGCTGCACCTGTTCCTTTTGAAATTGAAGTGGTGGTAGCAGGAATAAATATGAAGTGGTGGTAGCATGAAATATGAAGTGGTGGTAGCAGGAAATATGAAGTGGTGGTAGCAGGAATAGATATGAAGTAGTGGTAGCAGGAATAGATATGAAGTAGTGGTAGCAGGAATAAATATGAACTTCTTTAATCTGCAGATCCACAGACCTGGGGCACCTCCAGGTGTCCTCCGATCACCACTGCAGCCAGAAGAAGTGTGGGGCCTCACACGTAGCGGAGATCTATCCACCATGCTACCTAGTGAGATGGCTTTGCTAGCACATGGATGGCCTAGGAAAGTGAGGTAAGGAGTCAAGCGCCGTAATTCTTTTCAAATGATGGAATCTTGGAAGGAAATGAAAGACATTACAATTATTACCTGTGAATAAGAGTGGGTTTTATTAGGAGGGAGGACTTTCTTATGTATTGCTCTCTCATGTATTGTATTTCTTATGTTAGTTATAATAAGCATAAGCCCGGCTCCAAGAGAGTGCGATACAACAGACTGCCTCTGGCCTCTTCTTCATGTACAGACAATGGCCAGCAGGCTACCTCCTTTCCAGATTGCTCAAAATCTTGACTTTCAATTAGCAGCCCTGGCTAGCATTGTTATTTACATTTTGGTACTGCCTAAGAATCGGCAGTGCTGAAAGTAGTTACAACAATCCTGATAGGAACTTGTCATTAATATGAGGATCCCTCCTGATCCCCAAACCTAATCATCCAAAGCTATCCTGCTGGCAGGGAGGATGGTGTAGTACCTGCAGGCTCCACAGCAGTACCAGCTGGCACTCGGACGCCACCTTCCAGGCACAATAATGCGCCTGCAGCATCAGCTTCAAGAGCAAGTGGTGTCAGCTTGGAGTCGGCTGAACAGGCAGGATCCAGGGAGGGACAGGCCTTGGGAGCTGATGCCTCTAGCAGTCACAGGGAAGCTGTCGGGGACAGCTTGGGCATGGAGGCAAGCGTGTCCAGTGGAGAGTTTGATTTACAGGTACAAGGAGAGAAAGCGTGCGTAGTAGCAAGTTGATCTGCAGGTAGTAGTAGGAGGTAAGGATGTCTAGTAGCAATCTGATCTGCGATCTGCAGGTAGAAGTGGGGAGTAAGGTTGTCCAGGCCATGATTCGACCTTCATGTGTTACCTTGGGGATCTAGCTACTTCTCTTGTCAAATACTACCTGCTTAGATACCTTGTTAAGATCTCATTCTTCAGCTTCTTGTAAGTAGTGTATCCTACATCATCACTCCACACATGTGCAACTGATATCTCCTGTTGCCAACTAGGGCGCACGATGAACAGAGAATCCTAACCCCGTTGTATGGCCTTTGTTGACTGTCGCAGGAGTACTACTTGCCAGGGACTCCTAACCCCGTTGTATGGCCTTTGTTGACTGTCGCAGGAGTACTACTTGCCAGGGACTCCTAACCCCGTTGTATGGCCTTTGTTGACTGTCGCAGGAGTACTACTTGCCTGGGACTCCTAACCCCGTTGTATGGCCTTTGTTGACTGTCGCAGGAGTACTACTTGCCAGGGACTCCTAACCCCGTTGTATGGCCTTTGTTGACTGTCGCAGGAGTACTACTTGCCAGGGGCGCATGCTGCTCGAATGCTGCACCGAGTAAGGAAGGCGGAGCGGATGTTGATGAGCTATGAGCGAACAGGTAATAAGGCAAGACAAGGCAGAGATGATTGCATTTTACATAAGATTCAAAAATGCTGAGTGTTCTGCACTCTCAGCAAGCTGGGTTTGGAAAGTACTTTTCATCGTGCTACTACTTGTTTATTGGTTGTCCACTGCTGATTGGCAGGATGGTTGGATGATCAACCTTCAGTGGTCACTTCACGCATGGAGATCCGACCAGCAGCCGAGCTTGGTCCCATCATTCTTTGCCTGGACACAAGTGGATCCATGAGTGTGAGTTAATTGCTTTGTGAGCATTATTTGACCTACATGTTCACACATTGCATAAAATGGGAGACGATGAGCAGAGTGGGTCCAATTAAAGGAGGAGAGGAATGATGGTTGCAATCCCACCTGCCATGATGCTTTTCCTCGCATGTATCAGCATGAACAATGTTGCCCAGTATTTAACAAAGCACTGCAATCCTGAGATGTGGTGTGTAAATGCGTCCTCTGCAATGTCTCCTTTATCCGTACTTATGACGCAGGGTGCTAGGGAGATAGTTGCCAAGGCACTTGCCCTCGAGTGCTTACGAGGTGCTCTCCGCCAACGCAGGTCCTGCTTCCTGTATGCTTTCTCTGGCCCTAGTGAGTGCATGTGTACTGTTACCTCATTGTGTTCTTTATCACCTCATCTCATCAGATGTTTGAGGCCATACCAAGTATGATGGTGAACCCGCTCTAATAGCATGTCTGCCAGGGTTTACAAGAATTAGGGTGGAGTTATCCCAATGCTTATTTGAGTGTTTGCACATCACCCCTTCCTGATTTTAGACCTTTTGTTGCTCTGACATATGTTTGGACTCATTGTAGTTTGTGTAGCAGTGAGACTCCATGCTTTGCGCAATGGTTGTACTGCAGTCGTACTTTGTCGTATCCTTTTTCAACTAGGTGATGTACAGGAGTTAGAGCTGAAGGCTGATAGTGATAGCCTGGGGAAACTCCTGGACTTCTTGTCCTGCTCCTTCTCTGGTGGTACAGACGTGGACAAGCCTCTTGAGCTTAGCCTGGAGAGGCTGAAGACGAATGAGTGGTCACAGGTGTGTTTGTAGCGGCATGCCTGTCTGAGTAGGAATGGCTCCAATCGGTTATTTCATGGATAGGTGTATTTCCAAGTTGTCTTTCTCAATGCCTTTTGATATTCTCTGTGGTGATGATCATGATGATTGGATCTCACACTGCTGTTGAATAAAGGCTGATATTCTGATGGTCACTGATGGGGAGATACCTCGCCCTGGTACTGAAATCTTGAACACCATCAAGGCAATGCATGATGACAGGTGCGCTGTACTCACAGCACTGATATATCCATGAAACATAAGGTCATATAAGTTTTCAGATCCAGTCTGCCGCAACCTATATTGCTGACTTGATATAACAAGCTGAATTTATTAAGCATGGCGTGGCTTGCCCCTCCTTTTGTATTTTCTTATTTCAGTGGGCTTGAGGTACACGGCCTTCTGGTATCTCGACAAATTTCGGAAGCTATGAAGCAACTATGTACACAGATCCATGTATTTAAATCCTGGACGGCTGTGGGTGGTAAAGATCATATGTATAATGGTCAGTTGATGTAGAGCAGTATATTACCTAGTAATCATTATGGAAATCCGCTAGCAACTCTGGTATCGTATGATGTAATGTTTGTTGGTAATAAAGAGGCACAGCGTGTTTCACTAACTACAATAGAGCTATTAGAGACCGTGAGCTCGCAATAATACGTGTAGATCCATGTGTTTACAACAGCGCCTTATAAGATAAAAGTTTTGAAATCTTAAAAGACATAGCTACCTCCTATTACATCGTCTACTGTCTCTCACGTTTTATGGATGTCATCGCACAGTACGCTGCAAAAGTATGGTATAGCTTTTCATAGTATCCTCGAGAAAATGTTTGCCAAAAAGTGTGAGAGCTGTACAAACTGTCGTTAACCAAGATCTAAGTTCGTCAGTAGGCATGCTATCCAATACAATACATATTAAAGTACATTGCAAAGGTTATCAGAGAACCAACAGGACAGAGAGACTGATGAGAGGGATAGGAAGGCGTTATCTCAAAGCTACTTCTGAGGACTTAAGGTATTGAACATCAACAGGTGGCCCGAGAGCATTACCACACAAAGCTCCCTGAACATTGCCCTCAAAAGAGTATTGAACATCAACAGGTGGCCCGAGAGCATTACCACACAAAGCTCCCTGAACATTGCCCTCAAAAGTACGTGGCTCTGGCCAAGAGCTGCTGGCTAGCTTCTCCAGCTGACAGACCCAAATTTCAAGACATTGTCTTGAAGCCCATTGAAGCCCATTGAATACATTGTCTTGTCAAGACGTTGAAGCCCATCATGATTCAGGAACAGAGGGAGATCCTAGGCCTTACGCAGGTAGTGAAGTATATGCCGAGGAATGCCTCATGGTCTATCTATTGTATCAGTGCATGCTTCGCACTTACTTCACACTTACTGCCACTCAAAATTCATGTGAACATTGGCTGATCTTAGTGCCTGCAATGCCTCTCATGATCTGCAGGAATCTTCATCCACTTAGGGGAGCTCATTTCCCAACAATGTCGATGACAAAGCACATGGCTTCCACATAAGCGCTTGCTGGCAGCAGGAGATGCTGAGGATGAGGTGCCTCGCTCACTGGTGGGAGCATCACTGCATCAGCACACAGTTGCGCCTCACTGCCTCTCAGCAGCCAGATGGAGCCTGAGGGGGGCGGGGAAGCAGCCAGATAGAGCCTGAGGGGGGCGGGGAAGCAGCCAGATGGAGCCTGAGGGGGGCAGGGAAGCAGCCAGATGGAGCCTGAGGGGGGCAGGGAAGCAGCCAGATGGAACCTGAGGGGGGCGGGGAAGCAGCCAGATGGACAACTGCATAAAATGGGGCATAAATCGAAATCGGGCATTTTCAACTCACTAATTTTCTTCATTTCTGTCTGTTTCAGTTCAACAAGAAATGCTACAACCCTGATGAGAAGACTGTTAGTAGTGCTGATGCTGACAGAATGACTGAGGGTATGTTGGAGTCTTATGTGCACCTGTTCCCCAAGGTATTCTTCCAGGACCTTCCTTTCCTGTACCAGAATAATCCAGACCATCCTCTGTGTCTAGAGCTGCCCTTCTTCACAAAACATGCAAGTGCTTGGGCTAGATGGTGCACTATTATCTTGATTAACTACTGAGAAGCACCTCAGAGGGCATAAGAGGTATACCGGAAGGGAAAGACCTACCAGAACTACCAGCAGGAGATTTTGACATGGAGGAGCATAGTCTTGACTGCTGTAATAATTGGATATCCTTCAGCTATCTCAGTGCAAGGGGAGAATTACATGAATATTGCTGGGAGGCTCTCCTCTGAACTTCAGCTCTACAGTTACCATCTCACTAGCATGGTGACTAGTGGGATCCAAGGCATGGCTGCTCAGATGGCTAAGCTGTCAAGCCGAGTGTAGATGTCCACACAAAGTGCTGGTGGAGCAAGGCTCATCACAGGAGAAGATGCTGAACTTCAGCTCATCATGCCTCCTCCCAACATCAGCAGCAGCAGAGGGGCACCCAGTCAGCAGAGGGAGAAGGAGTTGAAGTACAGCCTCAAAAGGAGGAAGCTCTTGGGAGGCTTATCTCTAATCCAAGGCTGTGACTCAACTGCCAACACATCTGAAGCGGCTCTCCCTTAGGAAAACTTGGAATATGGCATCATCATCATGAGGAGGGTACTGCCAGGCAGCAATACCTCTGAGTCTAAAGTGGTCCCGCTGAATTTTAGTGTTGATCCCTCCTGGATCATTCCCATGATGGAGGTGCCAGCCAATGATGCAGGGACCAGGTGTTCATGTGATGAATGAGTGAAGAAGATGATGCATCATGTATGTAGTATTGTATTTTGCACAAGGAGCATGCATATTATGATATCACTACACATGAGTACTTTTGATAAATCTCATCAAAGGAGTAAATCATGTTTGTGCTATGCTTGCATGGCAGGGAAGATAAGGTGCAGTGGGTTAGCTGCAAGGACACTTTGGATGTCAACATTTGAGAGCATTCTATCTGACTGGGATGAAGGGCTCATAATGAAATCTGGTGCCAAGTTAGTAGCTCCCTTGAGAGTGTTGGAGGATACCAAGCTCAGGGATGACTATTGGCGATCTGGCCCTACACTGATCAAGAGTGTACTGTCCTACAACAATCTGATGTACATGATCCTCAGGTGTGTCTTTTTTATTTAGTCAAATTAACCTGCATGTGGAATTATGGTTCATATTTACATATTATGAATGCATATGTTCATATGAGACATACTTTATCTTCAGGTTCAGCTGCATTACTCACATTTGTAACATATAACATCACATGTTAATCGGGTTGGTTGTGGGCTTGCCCAGAAATAAAAGTGATGGTGATGAGGGAGGATACATGCACCCATGACAGTGGATGAGGCCATTGTTCATGTAAAGCAGTCTGAGTACGACCCTCAGCAGCAGAGGGCGGTCTACTAGAAAGCATCCCAGGTACGTCAATGCGTGATGATGAGGATGTTGTTTGTGGTATGGCTAATGAAGCAACAGTGAGAATGGTGATATGCCTGCTACCCAAGGTGAGGGTCGTAGCCAGCTTAAATCAAGGGGTTAGCAGACTGTAAATGTAGTAAATAGTGTGTTATCATGTCGTAGACTAGTTAACTACAGGATTGTCCCCCAACTACCCCAACACGCTCACCACCTACTGCTTATATAGCTTATATTGCTTTAGAAGATGAGGAGTAGCTGCTGCTCAAAATACTCCTTGGCTGCTTGCAGAAAGGCGAGCGGAAAAAGTGCAATGTGGGAATGTTGCAGATGCTGAGGAGCTGACCGTGTAGTTGCAGATACTGAGGAGCTGACCCTTGAGCTGATTGGTTACCGCACACTGCATAGAGCTGATATCATAGAATACTACACTGTTAACTCCTTTTGCTTTACAAAAATAGTCTAGCGATAAAAATAAAAATAGACTCCCACCTATCATCACCCCTCCTACTATCCCTACTACCTCATCATCTTTACAACCCCTATTTACTCTACCAGCTCCCTCCTCCGCTACTACCACAGAAACGAATCTTCATCATGGTGCTCTAGATGTTCTAACTTTACCTGCTGTTGGGTCAGATATTAATATCCAGAATCTGTTTGATGTCGCCTTTGAAGACATACGCCCTCTAGACACTCATCTTACTGCTCTACAACGGCAGGGTATATGGACTGATAATGCCCCTCACGTCCTCCTTCCGCCCTCTATTTCCATTCCTCATGATCCATACAGCGTACGAAGTCTGATTTCCGACGACGGATGCCTCCCTTCATCGCCACCTCCCGACTCTGATTTCTACAGTTACTATAATACTCTCCCCGCACTTCAATGTTCTATTCAAATAAATACACAACCAGTTCACCCGGATTTCGATATCCTCCCTACTTCTAAATTTACAATTCAAATTGGTCTCCCGCCCTAGTATCACCACCGCCACCAGCTACTTTACATACATCTCCACCACCCACTGCCCATCACCCACCCACTGCTATCACTGCTATTATAACAGCTACTGCAGCTACTACACCCGCACAGTCTCTCCACTCAACAAGACCACCAACCATTCATATAGATACTACCACTACAACTTCCCCATCCTCGCCCTCCACTATACTCCCTCTTCTCAGACCGCCACCCACCACCACCGCTTTCATTTACGGTCCAACAGGGCACTTTCTTGGGCACATCCCCCTCAACCGTCTCCATTGGCTATACAACCAATATCACAGGACACGCTTCCTTTCTCCCTCCCTCTTCCATTCCCTCACAGAAGGCTCATTTGAACAAGATGTTGCATCGCTTCTTTTGCGATACCCTGCTGCCTCCTCAAGTGCACCTGATCATGCTACGACCTCTCTGCCATCTTACCTTACTGCAAGTCCTTACCACGCTTGGACAACCCCTCCAACCCTTATTTCGTCCATTCAACAAACATGCCCTATCCTTACACACCGTTTCACCTCCCCTCTAACTTATCCTCTCCCTAGCTCTTTGGAAACAACAGAAACAAATATTTCTATGACCATTTCCTCATCTTCTTCAAACACATACTTCTCACAGTATCAGGCAGACTCTCTCTTTGGGGCTTCTTTTAATGCTTACTCAACACCATGGACAGGACACTCCTTTGTACACCCTACCTTTACTATTCCCGCTATTACTAAGGCTATACAATGGGCACTCACCTCCTTAAAATTACACCCATCTCTTCCCACACAAACGTTTATGCTTGTCCCAGACTGGCGACATGCTAAATATATGCACTACCTCACATCAGACAATAAGTACGTTAACAAAGTTCTTCTTCCACCTTCCTATCTCCCCTTCCTTCCTCCTGACCATCTCCCCCTACAACCACTGTTCAAAAATGGTTTTCCCACCTTCCCACTCCTTCTCCTTCAAATCACTAACACCGGATCACACCCGCTCTGTGTCCACTTGCCACCATTTCCCCATGCTCACCATTTTCCCATCACCGAAAACAAAATCACCTCCCTACCGCCACCGCTCTCACCTTCCCAACTCATATATACCCCCAATCCCATCCCGACCACCCCATTTCCATCCTTCCCACCTCTCGGCAGTATGCCGATTACAATCCACGCTCCGCAATGGCTTGTTAGGAGACTCTATTATGATCATGGATGCTACTCCCACCTCTCAACTCCCACCTGGTGTCATCTCCACTCGATTACCCACTTGGCTCACACCCCGCACACCTCCCCACCTCCCACCGACCTTTGATCCCCAAAAATTACGTCCAGATATCCTTCTCATTGAAGGCTTCAGTCACTCACATTACAATCATCTCCTCTCTAACGGTCTCCTCTGCCCCACACATCGCCACTACCATAAAAACATATCTACCCTCCAATCTACTTGTACACTCCACATCATTGAGGTGGGATATACTTCTGATACCTCATATTACAACACACTCACCCGCAAATCTAGTCAGCACCTTCTTCTCTGTCAAGTACTTACATTCAATGGTTGGCGCCTTGCCCTCTCAGCCCGACATGACTCCCATGCCCTGCTCCGTCCGGTTTCTGTCCCCTCTCTTTCCACTTTTCCAACTCCCCCCCTCCCTCCTAATCCTTCTCCTTCTACTCCTTCGCACTTTACCCCTATTCCTCCTATTCCATTCCCTTCCAGCACCCCTCCCGTACATCTTATTCTCATTGGTATCAGTGGAACTTTATTCTATCCTCTCCCAACAACTTTGCACCTCTTAGGTATCTCCATCCCGGCTGCTCATCGCCTATACC
>BEGY01000011.1:224546-242797 GCA_002335675.1 Chlamydomonas eustigma
GCTAACAACAAAGCATATTTGTTCTTGTACCAAGCTTTGACATGAGCCTCCAAGGTGTTCCATCTTCTTCCTTGCTCAGATGCAATCTCTTGGGGTGACATATGTGGATGTTCCCTTGATGTGTGAGCCCTAGTATCTCCACAGAACAACATGTAGGCTGAGGGTGGCTTGCAATTATCATGTTTATTTCTTTTTCTCTTGGCTGAGACATGACCAACATTTACACCTGATCATCATGGTTGAAATGTTAAAATATTATATCTAATTATGATGTAAATGTCAAAGGGCTGCTGTTATCATTTTCACATGTACACAAACATGTAAGAAATAAGAGAGTATTGAGCTTGGTAGAGGCCTGAAATAACTTACCCCATCCAAACAAGTCCTGGGCTTTGCTCCCTCCACTCCCAGCTGCTGTCAGCTGCTGTAGCTGAAGGGGGGCAGGCTGAATCTGAGCAAAATCCAAAGTTGTGACAGCTCTGTCCCCTCCACTCCCAGCTGCTGTAGCTGAAGGGGGACAGGCTGAATCTGAGCAAAATCCAAAGTTGGGAAAGCTCTGCTCCCTCCACTCCCAGCTGCTGTCAGCTGCTGTAGCTGAAGGGGGGCAGGCTGAATCTGAGCAAAATCCAAAGTTGGGAAAGCTCTGCTCCCTCCACTCCCAGCTGCTGTCAGCTGCTGTAGCTGAAGGGGGGCAGGCTGAATCTGAGCAAAATCCAAAGTTGGGAAAGCTCTGCTCCCTCCACTCCCAGCTGCTGTAGCTGAAGGGGGGCAGGCTGAATCTGAGCAAAATCCAAAGTTGGGAAAGCTCTGCTCCCTCCACTCCCAGCTGCTGTCACAGTGCATACACTGTGGTTAGCATGACTGAATCTTTTTTGTAATTTTTGTGCTGATGACACTGTTAGGAGGCGTTTTGCTGTTTATGTTCTTTGACAACGTAGCTCCAGTGAGGAGCCCCTGATTTTATCGCAAAAATCTCTGTAATTTCCATACTTGGAAAAAAAGTTACGAGTGAAAGTGACGTGCAACGAAATCTCATCACTTTTAAAATAATTATATGTATGTATGTATGACGGAAAAAATTGGAACCATTTGGACTAAGGTTGTAACTATACCATCACTAAAATAAAATAGTAGTTTAAGAGTCTGCTCCGAATACAGAATACAGCTTTCAACATGCGTGCGCTCTGCACCGTAGCTCTCCATTAATTTCAATGTTATCCCAATTCAATTATCGGAACTTACAGCCTCCTAGAAAAACATTCACAGGGCTATCAACAGGCAACAACGGACATGGTCGTCCTCCTCCACGTCGAAAGGCACATGCACTGGTAATTTGTAGTTAAGATTTACGTTTCTCGTTACGGTAATCTCTGGTTATTTCGAAAACGCTAATGTACACCTATCTCTTTTTGATAAAATTCAAGTCTGGAGGAGAAGAAAAACCCAAGGGTCCAAGCTTACCTACATCGCCTGTCGATACGACGTTTGGGGCCAAATTGATGAACTTATGGCAGTCTGCTTTAACGGAGATAAAAGATGCCCCGGTCGTGGTTGTTTCGGGATTGATATACGCGGCAGTACAAACCAAGGGGGCAATAGATGATGTAGAGAAGAAACAAGAGATCCTCAGAAAAGACCAGGAGATCCTCAGAAAAGACCAGGAGCAGAAGGTGGAGATCCTCATAAAAGACCAGGAGATCCTCAGAAAAGACCAGGAGCAGAAGGTGGAGATCCTCATAAAAGACCAGGAGATCCTCAGAAAAGACCAGGAGCAGAAGATGGAGATCCTCAAAAAAGACCAGGAGCTGAAGGTGGAGCTCCTCATAAAAGACAAGGAGATCCTCAAAAAAGACCAAGAGTTAGCTGCTTTGAGAAATCAGCAATCTTTAAAAGATGCACTTTTTGATTTAAGTTACCAATCAGAGTATGCCGAATGGAGGGATAAAAGGAGGGAAGCGCAGCTACTAGGTATGCTTCTAATCTTTTAGTTTTAATGTGGATATTCAAAATGAATGCTTGATCGTTGAAACTTTTCTTACTTTCAAATAAACTCGTATACTTTCAGTGGAGAAAGAGAAGCTTGGATGCCTTAAGTGAGAGCATGGGACCTGTTGTTGATCACTTAACAAGCAGCAACAACCAACAAGTTGAAGAAGTGTCTCTGCGCAGATCTGCTCGTGTGCATCGTGCTCCTGTTCGTCAAGGATTTGTAAACAAGTAGTAGTAGTACCAACTTGCTTTACTTGTTGATAACTTGAACTCATGTTATCATAGTTTTATGATGCCATGTTGATACATTAGTGGCTAGTGTTATTGACATCATGCTTGGACTGAGAAATGACGTGGCTGATAATTTACACATCTACATAATTTACTTTTAAGTTCTTATTTTGGAGAGTAATGGAAGCGAATTGCAATAATTGCCTGATGTTAAATTGCCCAAAGATTGAAGACAAAAAGGACTAGTCAAATTGGATAGAGGATTCCAAATGTACTTGAATCTTAATATAAAGATCTGGCAACAACTCGATATCACCTTAGGCAAGATAAGAAGCTCATGTTAAAAAGTATAGTTCACTCCTCCCTAATCAACAAACTTGAGACTGACTAGCCTGACTTGCATTCTTCGATTTCATGTAATCTGCTAACAACAAAGCATATTTGTTCTTGTACCAAGCTTTGACATGAGCCTCCAAGGTGTTCCATCTTCTTCCTTGCTCAGATGCAATCTCTTGGGGTGACATATGTGGATGTTCCCTTGATGTGTGAGCCCTAGTATCTCCACAGAACAACATGTAGGCTGAGGGTGGCTTGCAATTATCATGTTTATTTCTTTTTCTCTTGGCTGAGACATGACCAACATTTACACCTGATCATCATGGTTGAAATGTTAAAATATTATATCTAATTATGATGTAAATGTCAAAGGGCTGCTGTTATCATTTTCACATGTACACAAACATGTAAGAAATAAGAGAGTATTGAGCTTGGTAGAGGCCTGAAATAACTTACCCCATCCAAACAAGTCCTGGGCTTTGCTCCCTCCACTCCCAGCTGCTGTCAGCTGCTGTAGCTGAAGGGGGGCAGGCTGAATCTGAGCAAAATCCAAAGTTGTGACAGCTCTGTCCCCTCCACTCCTAGCTGCTGTCAGCTGCTGTAGCTGAAGGGGGACAGGCTGAATCTGAACTACTAGAGTTGCACAGATTGCAAAAGATACAAAAGAAATACTCGTGTATTCTAAAAATCTGCATAATCGCCTGATGGCTCAGCCAGGTGCTTCTGGGTGCAGCCGCGAGACAATACATCATCACAACATGTAACATCAACTCTAATTGACATGGTTGAGATGATTGTGGTGACCAAAGAGGTATTGGACAGTCCTAGAGCAAGATGAGACAGGCACTGCAGAGGTCGTCCTAACCTTGGCGAGAAATGTTTGGGCTTCACGTTGCTATAATATATAAAAGTTTGAGTGAAGTGCAGCTCTCATGAACTTAAGGGTGAAATTAGCGAAATTCACTCATAATTCTAATAATTCAGACTTTTCTCTCTAAAGAATTTGATCAGATGTCCCATAATGTGTCCAAACTCATCAAGAGGGGAGTCGATTAGGGATGTTTTCATCCATCCAGGCAGGCAGTTCACGGGTCGCTTAGATAGCGGACTAATAATATGCTGTCCAATTGGACTAGTGGCGTTAAAGCCAGTTTTGTGCTTGCTTCCAACTTGAAGGTATCCGGATTCAACAAGTACCACAGCTGCGTAATCATCTTTGTGCCTTATCACTCTGCCCACACATTGGTTTATTGCTTTCATGCAGAGATCTTCGTAGTATTGACCACCTGCATTGCACAACGAGTTATTCTTACAAGCAACAGGAATCTTGCAGGTCGTTGATATCTCGCATTATGGCCATCCTCAAATCACACAACTTCTGTCCTATGACAATGTTTGAGCAAATCATGATGATTCCATCCTCAGATTTCAGGCTTTCTCTCCTATATCTAATATATTTGTGATAACTGATTACACCTGATCTTGCACGACTGCGGGCTTCAAGCTTAGTGGTCTCTCACCTGAGAATCTTATTTGTCTAAGAGGTTCGGCTTTTTGATTAACTCCCGATTTAATAGAAGGCGGGAAACCCTGAGATGAACTTGTTGATGTGGATTGTTGATCCCAAGGTTCAAAGGAAATAGAAGAGGTCCCGGAGTTCATGACTCTACAGAGCTTAAAGGGTCCGATGTCCTCATGGTTGAAGTTTTGGCGCTCATGGTTAAAGTGGCTGCAGGGGAGGCGGTGAGAGGAGATAAGTGATTGTTGTGTTCATCCTGAGATGCTTCACTATACATTGAAGTGTGTACTAAGAAGTGTGATGCATGCAGTTATTTTACTTGAAGGAAGATCCTTTTTTATTATGTACACCCTCCAAGTACTGGATTCATTGCTTCTTCCAACTTCATATCTCATATCACAAGTTTCAGGATCTGAGGCACGAGAGCTCTTGAATGCTTTACACAAGCATGCAAAGCTTGGATCTAGCACTCCCAAGACGCCTGCTGAAAAAGTGATGTAAGTTGAAGAGGTTGAACAATAGCAAACAGGACAGTACTGAAAAAACTGCGGCCTCAATAATATGGCAAGTACAGTGACGACATATATAAGTGCTAAGTGCTAATGGAAACAGCTGTGTAAGTGGACGAGTTGGCGTTGTTTATGGCCCAACCTTGCTGTACACCTCAACTTTGCAGGGCTAAGAATGTCGTGACTGCGACTGTGTCTCCATCAAAAAATCATGGTCAAGAGACGCTGTTAGAGAACGGGGGGAATGAGGAAATCACTGAGGACGTCGTCCACCCTCAAGATTTGCCGACAAAAAACAAATTAAGGAAATGGTTTCGTGCTGCTGCTAAAGTTTTTGATTTGTGATCTATAAATGTTAAGGAATATGTGGGCATGTCGCTTTATTTTTTGAATTGTTTTCGAACACACGTATGCCTTTTTATATTTTGATTAACGCTAGTTGTTCTTATTTGCGACTTTGACTTCATCACTTGTAATTTCTGCTATGTCGATACCATCTTTGACCAATGACTACGAGATAGAAAGAGCTCGAATAATGGAAGAAAATCGGAGAAAAATGGGTGAGCCTAAAGAATGCCTTTCGTCCTCTTTTGATGCTTATTTGATTACAGTGTTAATTTCCATGTCCTTTAAGAGGAAATGGGACTTCTTCGACAAAAGTCAATCATTGAGTCTTTTGCACCCTGCAAGCGAGTAGACGCTCATCGTGCACCAAACAATAAGGTGACCTTTGCCTCCAAAACATAGTTCGGAACGTTCAGAAAATTCCCACCTGTTTTCAAGGTGGTAAAGCAGTGATTAGCATCCTTTTGACCTTATCTTTTTCTTTGTTTTATGGCAGGCTAAGCAGCCTAGCTTGGGTCGTCGTGAGCGATATGGCCCAGCCAGACGGTCAACTCGGCTCCAAGGCGTCAAGCTGGATGAAGGGGCACTGAGGAGTGATGTGCTAGGCGATGATGAACATGAGGGAGGAAGCCGACGCACCTATGGAGGCCTCCTGGA
This sequence comes from Chlamydomonas eustigma, assembly GCA_002335675.1. Classification (NCBI taxonomy): domain Eukaryota; kingdom Viridiplantae; phylum Chlorophyta; class Chlorophyceae; order Chlamydomonadales; family Chlamydomonadaceae; genus Chlamydomonas; species Chlamydomonas eustigma. Next base: position 230,133 of record BEGY01000011.1, read on the forward strand.
CTTGTTAGGTGAGCGCAAGCTGATATAGCTGATTCTCTCCTCACGCTCTAGTCCTGCATAATCATTCTTTCAATCATAATTCAATCATTCAATCAGTGCCTGGAGGATTTCTTAGGATGTGCTCCAAGCTGCTTGCAGACTTATCCTTTACTTGAAACCAAAATAGACAACAGTCAAAGTTTGCATTTTTTTGCTACTTTGGCCATTGTGTTTCAGATCGCAGTGGCAAGGTTTGGTCAGAGGATGTGGCAGCTGCCAACAATGCTGAGATCCAACAGATCCGATGCTCCAGCGCTGGAAGGGGCAGCCTGTATGACAAGACTGCTGGGATTACTTGCCACTTCTGCAGGTACATTCCTAACCCTGTTCCAAACCCTAAGCCTGCTGATTTGTTATCTTTAAATGTGCCATGCCATGCAACATGTTGACTTGTATGTATTATGAACTGCTAAGATGTTTTGTGTATGTGATTGTTTTATAGACAGAAGAAGTTATGTGGCGAGCCTGACTGCCCTCGCTGCCAGTCTAGAAATGTTGACCTGGAGTGTAAAGGTCAGTTATTAATTTTATCAGTGATTCTCTGATTTGATGTGAAGTAGATGTATGATGCACGTTGTGTTGTAAGGAAAACACCTCCCATGTTTCCAGCTGCAATTTAAAATCTTAGCAGGCTATAAGCTCTGACCTGCAAATCCTCTCTATTGAAGGCAACAAAGATGTGGACTTGGAGAAATTAGGAGAACTTTATGAGGCAAGGTGCCTCAATGGTGGTGGGTCTTTGACAAACATGGAGGTGCTAAGAAATTTCATTGGAGAATTGAAGATTAAAATGAAAATTTTATCCTTCAATTCTCCAATGAAATTTCTTAGCACCTCCATTTTTGTCAAAGACCCACCACCATTGAGGCACCTTGCGTCATAAAGTACAAACTGCAATGAGGCTAAAACACTTTCTGCAAAGGCCAGCCACATTGTTTCATTTATTATACATGCATGTATTCTTTAACATTTGCAGATTTACTTTTCTCTCCAGATCACACACTGTCAACACCTTCAATCCACACATTGTCCACACCTTCAATCCACACACTGTCTACACTTTCAATCCATATCAACTCACTGCAGGCAAATCGGATTGCTCCCGTTGCCATTCAGCCAACGGAAGGTTCTGCAGGGCCTGTCTGTTGATTCGATATGGCGAAGAGCTTGACGACGTGCGCAGGAAAATGAAAGCTGGCAACTGGCTGTGCCCTCACTGTTATGAGGAGGAGCATGCTGATGAGGTCAGAATCCTCATGCCTTTCCCCCCTTTTTGCAAGAGCTAGTAGAATGAAGGTGTATTGTGAAAGCGTAGTACAGAAAATGATAAGTCGTAGGCGTATCACAATCACAAGTAATCCATTTTTTTTTTACATGTCATAGCCCGTTCGTCTAGGACAATACAGCACTATACCTTCTGTAATTCAAAATTAGCTGTTTGCCTACCACTCTACCATGCATGCATGTGGAGATAACATCACAAGGATGGATTCATGTCTTGCTAGGACCTCTCTGTCATATTTGCACTCACAGGGATGGATCTGCAACAGCTCCATCTGCATGACAAGGAGGGGCCTGAAGCCCACTGGCATAGCCATTTATGATGCCATGCAGCAGGGCTTCAAGAGTGTGGGCCACTTACTGCAGGTGAGAATTCTTGAGCCTAGTGACTGTCATGAATTGATCGGAACGAGCATTGTTTTTATATTTGTGCAGCTTTCTACAAAATCATTATGCATGTTAGTTGTCTTGACATCTGACCTCGCATGATCATGTGACAAAACCTTGCGTCCATCACTCATTACTCATATCTTGTCTTCATGAACAGTCTCAGCTTGCGTCCATCACTCATTACTCATATCTTGTCTTCATGAACAGTCTCAGCTTGCGCCCATCACCCATTTCTCATATCTTGTCTTCATGAACAGTCTCAGCTTGCGCCCATCACTCATTACTCATATCTTGTCTTCATGATCAGTCTCAGCTTGTGTCCATCACTTATTACCCATATCTTGTCTTCATGAACACTCTCAGCTTGCGCCCATCACTCATTACTCATATCTTGTCTTCATGAACAGTCTTAGCTTGCGCCCATCACTCATTTCTCATATCTTGTCTTCATGAGCAGTCTCAGCTTCAAAAGCGCGGTGGCATTGCTGGCATACGGAATGAGTGTCGTAATGACACTACTTTCCGACCTGATGCAGCTTCCAGGCAGGAGGCAGTGTCTTCTGAAGGTGATGTCAGGCACAGTGCTCCACCTGAGCAGGCTATGATTTCTGAGGAGGACAGAGAGCTTTCCACCCTCTTAAGGAAGGAGGGAGCTGCACCTGTGGTACTAGTCAGGGGGAGGGGAAGGCCTCCGAAACCTCCACGTTATGATGCTGCTAGTACTGCTGCTGGAAGCTCTGCTGGTGCTGCTGCAAAAAGTTGTCCTTGTGAACCATTAGTGTCAGAGCATGTAACTTCTGAGGTGTTAAATGACCAATGCAATGCACAACTAGAAGCTGCAGGAATGCATGGGAGTAGGGTAGGAATGGCAAGGGATGGCTCTGAGACAAGGCCAAAGACAAGAGGAAGGCCGCCCAAGCCACGAGCCCATTTCTACTCTCCCAAACAGGAAGGAAAGGATCACAATGTCTCATTGCGGGCTATGAAGAAGAATATGAAAAAATCATTGTCCTCGGCTCATGCTGTGAAGGAAGGGTGTGCACCAGCCCCAGCCAGTCTAGCAATAAGGACCAGGAGCCGCTCATGAGTTGTGAGGTCAATAATGGATGACATCTTGTCAACACTACCAACTTAATACTTAGACATGTTTGCTTGATAGTGACGTAAATGCTACTATTCCAGTGCTCTGATGAACGATTGTGGAAGTTTGATCGACAAAGATTTCCACGCACATTTAATGCGAACTCTCATTCCAACAGAAGAACCCAATTACACAAGCAGTCAGGTTGTAGTGTTCAAATGTCTCGATATTTTTCAACAGGAATGTTGAGTTGGAAGCGCAGTACATAGTTTCCGGTACATAACTTAGAAAGCGAAGTTTGTTAACAACTTATTCCGTGTCAGATTAGTTAATCCTGTAAATGGATAACCTCCCGAAGCTCAGCGATGAAGAAATGGACATGTGCAAAAAAGCATTCATGATGTTTGATAAAGATGGCAAGTGATTCAAAATTCCGATTTTTTTAAATCTCACAAGCTCCAACTTTCGTCCAGGGAGCGGTACAATTGACGTGAAATAACTAAAAGCTGCCTTGAACGCCCTCGGTCAGGCGCCTAGTGATGAAGAATTGTATGTTATGATCAGTCAGGTCAGATTAGTTATTTTGGTTCTTACCCCCCTGTCATGGTTCTGCTGGTTCTTTTGCTGGTTTTTACCTTCCTGTCCTGGTTCTTTTGGTTCTTACCCCCCTGTCATAGTTCTGCTGGTTCTTACCCACGTGTCGCTGCGTCACATCTCACACACACTGCAACTAAAAACTAAAACCTAATAAACACACACGCCCCTGTCTTGGCGGTGTCTGCCCTAAAGGGTTTATGGCCGTTCAGGGGAGTCAGAAGCCATGAAGCAACTGGAGCGCGCCATTGTGACCCTGTTGTTCCTTGAGTCCAGGGTCAAGGCGGAGTGTGAGGCTCTAGTCCACACTACTTCACCACCTGCTCTAGTCCACACTACTTCACCACCTACTCTAGTCCACACTACTTCACCACCTGCTCTAGTCCACACTACTTCACCACCTGCTCTAGTCCACACTACTTCACCACCTGCTCTAGTCCACACTGCTTCACCACCTACTCTAGTCCACACTACTTCACCACCTGCTCATGCTGATGCTGGTACTAGGCGTGGTTTCCCTCTGCCCTCGGCAGAACCTACAACAGCAGCAGCTAGTCATAGTCAGAGGGTGCCGCTTCTGGGTGGCTTCATTACTCAAGGGCGTATGCTGATGAAGGAGTGTCTTGAGGGAGGGAAACTGGATGCCTCCTTTGTGGACGGTCTAGGTCAGGGTATCAGGAGCAGCCGATCAAACCCTGCTTATAAGAAAACCTTAAGAGTTAATAAACCCAGAAACATGGAGACAAGGAAAGTAAGCACTGAGGGGTGCGTCTCTGATTCAGCCTGTGGCAATGTCTTGTCCAGAGAAAATGTGCTCCTGCATAAGTCAACAACAGGCAGCAGTGCTGTAGCCTCCACTGCAGTAAAGGCGGACGGGGAGGGAGCACAGACTTGTAGCCAAGAAGGGGTTGTAGCAGGTAGGATGTCAGAGGGCACTGCTGCTGAGGATGTGATTGTGAGGAGTGGAAAGGTGTCTTTTCTAAGGGCAGACCGTCATAATCGTAAGAAGTTCATGTAACAAATATGTAATTCAGTAACAAAACGCTGCTGCATCACGTAGTAGTACTCATTACTGTTGATGAGGCTGCCGCTGGTATTAGTTAGCCTTCAACAACAATATGATTGTGTGGATGTTGTAAAGAAAGCTCTCATCCCTCCACATGCAACGTCATGTTGATGCCAGAAGAGGACAAACTCAATTTCAGTGAAGGAGTTTGTGCGGGCATGGACTCAACATACCGCACATGCTCATGACATCTGCTTGACAGCTTCTCCCTCCAGCTAAGCTCAGGACAAAGCATTCAGCCATCGTTCAGCAGTGATCTATCCATGAATGAGTCCAAGAGCTACTCACTCCAAGTCTTCGTTTATGATACAATGCACCGCATCTAGAATTATAAGACACTTGTTGTCTGCGTGATAATCAAAAGTAGCCTAACATATAGGGTGTGGCAGCTTCTCCAGTACAGCAGACACAGCTAAGAATGCCTGCTCCAGCTCCTCCACCAATTGATCCATAGCAAGTTGAAAGGAGTACCAATGCACCTGGTAATTTTCGCAGGCAAGTAGTGGAATTTTTACAGTAAGATTCCATGACGTGATTAGCAGGGTGGCAGCAGGAACAACGACAGTAAAAGGTATCATTATAAATGGTGTCGTGGCTTGCAGCACATATGATGGCACAGCTGCTATACACTGAACATCACACTGAATGCTGCTGACAGCATGATAATTCTAATCAATGACATCATGAAGACCATCAGCATTTCTTCAAGAGGGACAACAAGTTGTTCCTTATTAATGAAGGGGTTTGGAGAGTATAGACAATGACATGCTTCTTACCTGCGAGATATAACCCTCCTCTGTTGGGGGGAAGCAAATAGGAGGTACCACTACTGTCACAGCTGCAGCAACTGATGATAAATGATGTGACATGGGCACTGCACCTCCTTGAGTTAGGACAGTGGCGTCATGGGAATGCCTATTGCTGGTAGGTAGCCCTCCACTAGCAGTGCTCGTGACTGTTGGGTTGACCGCCATCACCACCGCACCATTCACAGAGCTGATCCTTGCAGATCTTGGCGCTCCAGATCCCCCTATGGATGCAGAGAAAGATGAACCACGGGCCAGCAGTTGATCTGTTGGCAGGTCTATGGAGCCTGCCCTGCTCATACTCCTCCTTGCCTTGTTGATCAGGTCGGTGAACAGGCCACTACTAGCAGGCATCAAAGCACCAGCCACGGGGTTATTAGCACTATAATGTTGTATGCTGAAAGCACTACTATGGCTGATGTTTGGTGCAGTGACATCAGGTAGGCTGACTGTAAGGGGCATGCCATCCACGGCCTGCAACAACCCTGTGGTCTCATTGATGACAATTTCTGCATTCCTGCTTCTCTCATCAGCTGTGTGGGTGGTGAACAGGGTACTAGACACAGCGGAGTGGATTGCAGGTTCCACCACCCTGTTGCTGTGATGATGAGCACCTGCTGTGTTGATGTTAGTACCAGCAGCAGCAACAGCAGCAGTGTGGGGAAAGGTTGTGAGGGTCCTATTAGTGCCTAGAAAATTGGAGGTGTCTACTGGAGAAGGGGAATGAGGATAAGGATGCTGTACTGGCGGCACTACACCATCACTGATGAGTATACTGCTGTCACTGATGCGGGCGGAAGCCTGAACTTGATAGCTCCCGCTGGGACTAATGGCGCTGACAGGCAGCAACGAGTCCTTCTGCACAGAAGGAAGTAGTGGCTGCTGTTCCATGTTGATAATACAGGAGGCAGTAGCAGCAGCAGTATTGGTAGGGAAGCTGGAGTTGTATGTTGGGGGCATCGCTCTTAGCTGAACGACAGCATCTTGGCCACCAACATTACTCCCTGGAGCAAACGGAGACTGCTCAAAAACAAGCACCTTTCCTGTCTTGTCTTCACAATGCTGATCGAGATGGCCATACGGCTTTGCATTAGGATCATGATGATGACTCAGCAGTGGGTTGGAGGCCGCAGAGTTCTGCCTGTTCCAAGTATTGCTGATTTGAACGAGGCACTCCACCATCTGTGGAATGCACCATGAAAAGCTGTCAGACTTCAGGACAGAGTAGCGAATCAGAGAGCACAAGTACCATGATGGGCTAAACGCAGCATTCACGAGATACAAGGCTTGACAAATAATAGGCGCCCCACCCTCTGGTACTCTTAACCATGGATGCAAGAGCTCACCTGTCCCAATGAGAGAAAGTTGTCTATGTTTATGTTGGAGGCATTGGGGAAGGAAATATGCAGATCCATCAAGGTGTGGTGCATGTAGTAGGAGAGCTCCGACATGAGGGCCTTGGGGTAGTAATGCTGAAGCACTTTCTGCAAAGGAATAGCATTTCACTGTTGATGTGGTACTAGAGGAAAAAATTGTAACTAGTGGAAGATATAAGGCACATTGATATGTTCAACGTCCACATAACACATTATTTATGATCTCTGTCATTGTCAAAATAACATATTCTCTATGACCTCTGTCATCCTCATCAGCACAGCAGCTGCTGCTTATTAGACTTATTGATGATTCTTGGTAAGGGCTTACCGACATGTTCTCGTCAAAACCCTAGTGAACAGAAGGCAACAAAAGAATATTAGGTCAGAGGGTCATCATGACAGATGTTCAGGGTTTAAATGTTTGTTCATGTTGCCACGAGCAAGTTGCTCAACAAAACGGCGAATCATATCTCAAGATTTTCAGCATTCTTGGGAGGTAGCTCAAAAAAGGACCCAGGGATAGTAACACCTCATATTGTGATGACTCGAGAAGCTGCCCTGCACCTACTGCCCTACCTGCTCAAAGCTGAGAAGCAGAGTCCACTGCAACCTCACAATGCGCCTCACAGCAGCGACCAGCATCCGCATGTCTTCATACGGCAAATGCCAACGCCCTGCCTGAACATAATAATGCAGTAATGAAGTAAGTAGTGCTCATCATCCGCATGTCGTAATGTAGTTATTGCCAACACCCTGCCTGCACTACATGCTTTGAGATACTGCCAACACCCTGCCTGAACCATATGCTCTTGAAATACTGCCAACACCCTGCCTGCACCATATGCTCTTGAGATACTGCCAACACCCTGCCTGCACTACATGCTTTGAGATACTGCTAACACCCTGCCTGCACCATATGCTCTTGACATATCGCCAACACCCTGCCTGCACCATATGCTCTACTGAGATATGAAATGCGTATTCATACTTGTGCGAAGGTCAACAGCCGCAGCAGTGTCAAAATATGAAGGTGTGTCAGTAGCGGTAGCGACTTAATTTGTACTTATTTCTGGCATGTACTGCATTTGTACTTCCTGCATTCACCACAAATGGTCATTCCTACGGTTCTGATTCGGCTTCAGTACGAATCGGCTTCAGTTACGTGTGTATCGGCTTCACGTATTAGCGGTTGCAGAGGCACATGGCAGCATGATGTTTTTGATTGCATGGTGCTAGTTTGCATTAACGTGTAATCACTTAGTATAGTTTGCTTTAGTCCTGTAACTAGCTGTACAAACTAGAGCTGCATAGAATGACTCATGGTGTGATGCTTTCATTCCTTTGTACTGTCAGCCTTTACCTGAAAGAAGTGTAATCCTGGAAGAAAGAAGTAGTGCCCTTTTAAGTGATGAACGTACACCTCTCCTTTGCACTGATCCATCATCTCCTCTACCTAATAAATGAAGAGTATTCCTTTATTATACCAATCATCAGTTTAAATATTGAGAGTTGATAACAGTCTAGCAACAAATATGCCTTTGGGAGAGCAGCGGAAAGTATGGAAGGTCTGAGTAGTAGGGGAAAGTATGGAGGGTCTGAAGCAATCCTTACAGATACCTGCTGTGGCCTTCAATGATGGAACCAGTTTGCTGAAAATGCTGTGAATTAAGGTTATTGATCATCTTAGAGAAGTAGTAAAAGATGATGAATTTCAGGAAGAAGATGATGGAGAGTACAGTCATCTGAATTCAAGCATCCATGCGGAATGATATTATACATAGGTTCTGGATGGATCTGCACCTTCATGAGAGTCATGTAAACGCTGGTGTAAATCCTTTCTGCCTCCTCTCTTTCAGGAGTGGTGATGGCGTACTTCAAGTCAGTAGCTTCGTCATGTCGTCCTGCAGAGCTCAGCTGATTGGCACTGCTTGAGAAGAGGTTGGAGGCAGAGTTGAAGGAGGTTAGGCTCCCTTGCTTTCGCTTTCGTTTCCTGAGGTAAGGACGATGATGATGAGCTCAGATGAATGTGACGACGTAGTAATACTGCACCTTCGTTTTGAAACTGCTACTGATAACAACACCTTGCAAGCATTAGTGCCACACAATTCAATAGATCAATGGGAAGGATGGGTTGACACTCTGGCTGTTGAGACCACTGACATAAACTCAAGAGATTTATTTAAAATGAAGCATCTGACGGCAGATTCATCACCTGTTTTGTGATTTAACTAATCTAACTGAACTCACTGAGCCAGCGCATTGGAGGAGATTGGGGATGTGGAAGGAGACGCAACATCACTACTAGCAGGGAAGTGATGACTGCTCCACACCAGATCATTTAGGTCAATGAGCAGCTTCAACGCCTTCTTAGCCTCCCTTCATGATGCCACAGAATCACAAAAATATCAGTTGAATCAGTCTTGTGCAAGGCTATACAAAACTGTGCATTGCTGTACAAGACTGTACAAGACTGTGTAAGGCTGTAGCTACTGAACAGCACACCACTATAATAAGTGTTGGCATACCCTGCTTGCTGTTACACCAGCTGAAACTCAAAGCAGTGTACATCCGGCATATAACTTGCCAATAAAGGGTTTAGATTAAAGGACCAAATAAATAGTGTGGAGGATCATACTTAAGGACAGGACGACAGGTGAGGAGGCTTAATCTGGATTATCCGCTGCATGCAGTACTTAAGACCAGCATAAATGTGACGAAGCACAGATATAGCTTTCACAAACGCTGATATCCTGGTCTTCCTGCTAGCCGCACCTGCAGGCCTCTACAGTTGCTGATCTGGGAAGGATGATAACAGACAACATGAGGGACACCAGAGCCCCTGAGATAATGCCGCCGATGCGCACCACAGCCTGGAGAAAAGCACCTGAGGCAATGAAGGCAGCACTTGAACTATAATCATTTGTTCCTAAGCCAGATGGGTGTGTAGTAACATGTTAAGTCTTATCATCATCAATGCAATAATGGCAGTAGTGTTGATGTCATAGTTGTCAAAGGTCTTATAATAATAATAATAATCAGAGAAAGGTCTATGATGATTGCTTAAGATCATCATTGCAAAGTGATGATGTAATCGTCATCAATTAGTAAGATGAAAAACACTATCTGATCCTAGTTGCTGTCGAGTCAGGATGCCTCATTAGTGGTAACTATATTGTGCTAGGGGCCGCAGAATTAAGGGCACTGACCTTGTGCATTATTATATGTCCCATATCCCACCAGAATGTAAGTGAGCTACAAGGAGAGCAGGAACACAAGTTACCAGGAATCCAAATAAAGGAATCTTCTAGTGCTGTCACTGGTATCATTGGATGTGGATAATGTGCTGATGAGCTCCAGATTCATTCGTTATCACCACATTAGTGGTGTTGCCTGTCATATCATTATGACTAGGCCTGCAGATTACTTCATTCACTAATGGTGGAACTTTTGTGTTTGTTTGTTTGTTTTCACTCTGTTACAGAAACGCATTTTCAATCTGTTGCAACAATTGCAGAAACACCTTGAATCATGCCTTATTACCTGCGTGAATCTTGCCAGCTGGTCCAGCCCGAGCTTGTAGGCAAGGAATGTGGTGGCCACAGCCACCAAGGGTGACAGCAAAGACACAAATACTCCAGGACCATCACCATCAGGCACAGAGGTGAAGGTGAAAACGCCGATGGAGAACATGAAGAAACCCCACAGACCTGTAAGCGGGCATCAGGATGATATTTACAAGAAAGATATAGTCTTCACTATGAGAAGACATTAGGGTGTAAGAAAGTCTAACTTCATCACCTCTAGAGCCTTTCCTGCTATCATGTGACCTGTTTCATTATCCACTTGTTCAGTCCCGCCAATGATACGTTGTACAATCAGCTCTCACTTCCTACTACAGTCCCAATCATACGTTATACAATCAGCTCTCACCTCCAACTACAGTCCCAATGATACGTTGTACAATCAGCTCTCACCTCCAACTACAGTCCCAATGATACGGTATGTGGAAACTTCTGACACTTTGCCAATCAGAGGCGCTGTTACCACCTGAAGAAAGCATAATGTCCAGCATAATGTAGAGGGCATGATGAAAAGCTAAGGTGCATGCTAAGAAACATAACATTCAAATATTGTGTTCATTTCTTCTCTTTGAAGAAAACACAAGGTATGTCAAGCACGTTTGAACAAATACAACAACAATAAGCATCTCACTAAAGGACCAAAAGGGGTAATTTTCTAGCATTGTGTGGGTATGGCATAGTGTAGCAGGTATATCATTATCAGGATTATTGGGTATCAAACTACCCCCGTCGCTCTCAAGATGATCTGGCATCTTGAAGCAGCCTCAATTACGATTGTGTCGGCTACACTCATGAGTAGGCACCTTACCGTGCATGTGATAGCAGCCCAGCTGAATGTTGTATGAAGCTCCTTGGCCAAACCATAGTTATCAGGGTAGTCAATAGCATGAGCCAGCAGCCCAAAGAGAACAAAACACACGGACTACGCTCAATCACGACGGTCGAGAGAGGATAAACAAGCAGGGTTAGTGTTGTAAGTCACGTGCCCCCGTGTAGATCATTGTGTAAAATTTAAAACGGGGACCTTTCTCCTAAATAACAGGACCACTCAAACCTCACCAGCCGAATGGCCCTTCTGATCCAGTCGGGTGTGTTTGAGAGGTCTGTTTGTCTTAATTGAAAAGTCATACTATTAAGTTTGTCGGCTCTTTCAATAGTCCAACTCTTAACCCGCTGTAAGTGTTGGGACACACCATCTGCGTCAAGTCGTAGTCTGGACATGTATACAATGTATAGTTTTATTCAATCAGGGCCCTTTTCTGAGTTAAAGGAAACTGCATAGCAGCTTAGTAGCCTACAATTTTTTCGATTATGCACAATGTCGAAAAGCAGTTTTCCAGGTTTTTTCTATGCAGAGGCACAAATTATCATATGAATAGAAAGGATTACAAGAGCGTGTAGTGGTACGCATACACAAAACAATACAGAGCAGTACGTAACAAAGCTGTACATGAAAACATTGAGGCAAGAACAGACCATAAACCTCTGAAATTTTTGTAAATGATCATAATTCCAGTATTTTCTGCTTATCAGAGTTGTAAATAGTAACCACTTTCAGATGTTGGCTGGCTGAACCAAAAACATAAGCATATCACAAAAGACGCTTTCTACACCTGCAGTATCAGTGGTGCATTTCAAATCCAATATGACTCTTCAGCTTCCCCTTTAACATTCTCCATCCAGAACCAAAGAATTAAAATCTGTCCAAAGCAATTACTCCAATGATGGTGTTATCATGCTAGGATGTTACTAGCAAGAGGCGTCCTCCGCCACTTGTTAGGAAACAAAAGTGTTCCATGCAGCCTCCTCAGCAGCATGCAAGCTACGAGAGAAGGATTTTGAACTCCTCATAATCTAGGTCTTGCTTCCCTTCCTCGCCCAACAAGCTCTCCACATTCACTTTCAGGTCAAATTCCTGCCAAGCAAGAATGTTGGAATTTGTATCCTTGAAAGTAGATGTCAAGCATTAAAAGTCCTGCCAGGCATCCCTTCTCAATACTACTATAAGCATATTGATTTTTCCCCTGATTTAATTTTGTAGATATGAGAGCAGCGGATAACAATCCCAGATTGTCTCCTTAACAGTCAAGTGGGTTCATCTGAAGGGCTCTTACATTGAGGATGGCAAGAAGACGCTCAACAGAGACCTTCCCCGTCCGGTCTTGCTGCAATATTGGAAAATAAAAAGTGTTAGGTTTTTGTTGATACATGTAAGCGTCATGGCGCTAAGTATTACATGATACATGTAAGCGTCATGGCGCTAAGTATTACATGATGCATGTAAACGTCATGGCGCTAAGTATTACACGATGCATGTAAACGTCATGGCGCTAAGTATTACATGATGCATGTAAACGTCATGGCGCTAAGTATTACATGATACATGTAAACGTCATGGCGCTAAGTATTACATGATGCATGTAAGCGTCATGGCGCTAAGTATTACATGAT
>BEGY01000011.1:258533-325660 GCA_002335675.1 Chlamydomonas eustigma
CACTCTGGTTGGTTACCTGCTGCAGCACTCCAGGGTCTCTGGCCTTCTGTCCCACAATCTGGTTGGTTACCTGTTGCAGCACTCCAGGGTCTCTGGCCTTCTGTCCCACAATCATACTCTTCACCAGCAGGTTACGATGCTGCCAGTGTCGACTCCTGAAACACAACCCTGAATCCTCCTCCTCATCTTCAGTAGCAGTGTGAGTTGCCACTAGTGTGACCCCGCTGCTGCCGGCATCCCCACCAGAAGAAGCAGGGGTCTTCATCAAGCAGGCCTCCTGTACCGCACTCATGTGCATGGCGTGTGAACTGTCAAAGTTCTGGTTCCTTGCTGCTTGTACTGCCAGTTGGCAGGCCCACCTCAGGAGGTGATCGTTCAGTGCTGGTTCATTGACCAGCTTGTCCCTCAGCACTACATGGAGCAGGGCGTCCAGGCAGGGTGCTTGGCCGGCCATTGCACGCATCATCAAGTGAGCCTAGTGCCATAAAAGCAGAAGCATCATGATAATGGGTTGACAGGCTTTCAAGACATGCAGTTGTGTGCACTGAAGTCAGAATGATCATGTTTGTGTGCACTGCAGTCCGAATGATCATGTTTGGAGCCTCTGATTCTTAAGTATGCCAGCTTCATTTGCCAACTCAAGTCACTTCATCTTCCTGCTTTGATTATAGCTCCGACACCTTCAACTAAACAGAGAGGATCACGATGATGGGACTCAGGACCACTTACATCGCTGTATCTCCCACATATAGCCATCGACAACAACAGCTTGGCTGCCAAAGTCCTTCCCTCTGGAGAGTCCAACCTGAGGACTAGACCATGATGCCTGGCTCCAAAATCATAGAGTGACAGCAGAAGCGCTGGCATGCCCTCTGAGGGCACCAGTGGCACTCGTGACAGGTTCACTAATGCAGCATCCAAGAGTTCAGCACTGGCAGCAAGGTTGGGGCCTGGGGCAGGGACAGCAACAGCATATGTATCCTGTGATGCTGCATGAGGTCCAGTTGGGTACTGAGCTGCCAGGGAAAGGGGATTATTCACACCTGCTGGTGCTGCTGTTGCTGCTTTCAGAGCATGGTAGGAGGTAGAGACGCCTCCAGATTCTTCAGAATAAGCAGTTGCAGGGGCAGTAGGAGAGCCTGTTCTCCTCAGCCTCAGCACCACACTGGCAGCTTCTGCCTGTGTGAAGCCCTCAGCCAACAGATACTTCATCATACTCTCTTGTTTTGAGCCCTCGCTTGTTCTGGTCATACTCTCTCCCACACTTTCTTCAACTACTCCAACCTCTGCTGAAGTCTTGGTATCTTGAACTTGAGGAGATGAAGGCTCTGCATCGGTTTCAGGATTGTTTGAAGAGCTGGCAGCAGCAGAAGCAGGCCAGGCAGCGGTAGCTCCCTCTGCTGCCTCCCTTACAGCCTGGAAGTCAGCTGCTGCAATAACATGCACCAACGACGCAGCCAACTGCTGCCTGTATGCCAGGCCCAGGGCACCCAGAGCAGCAGTACTGCCGCTACTACCTAGAAGTACACCAGTTGAAATATGCTGCATGAACAGCCAGGTCTCTTTAGGGAGCTCTGTAGTGGCTGCCAGCAGCAGCAGCCTGGACTGCATCTCTGAACCACAACATACAAGCAGCCTGCCGAGAGGCTTCAAGGACTCACTAGGGGTGCTGTGACCCTGATCAGACAGCATCCAAGATTCTCCACTTGCAGCACAGCTGCTCTCAGATCCTTCATTAAGTTCCTCTGCCTTGAAAATGCGTACTGCCACTGTCGAGGTTGCTGCTACAGGAGGAAAGCCCTGAGTGACACTTGCCAGAGCCAAGTCAAGGCATCCTTCTCTCAGAAGGCACAGCAGCAGCTTCTTACAGGCATCATCTGTAGGCACATAGCAGCTCCTGGACATAGCCTGGCCCAAGAGGGGACACAGCCAGGATAGCTGCTGACTAGCATGGGATGGAACAGCAGCAGCAGCAGCAGCGGCGCCTGTGCTAGCCTGCTGCTCCTTGATAGCAGCTGCTAAGGCAGCAGAGGCGGTGGAGGTAACGAATGAAGGTGTGATATTTCCAGACTTTCCAGATGAAAGATCTAGAACCAGATCCAAGATCAGCCCTAAGACAGCAGAGGTGAGAGGGTGGCAACCTCCAGCTGCTTCTGTTGAAGCAGTGGAAACATCTTTGGTGTCCTGTGATGGCCGACCCTTACTAGCAGCAGACGATGCTTCTTCAGCAGGGTGGTGCTCTACTGTAGTAGTAGCTGAGGTAGTAGCTGAGGTAGAGAGTCTAGTACTAGGCAGGTATGCTAGGAGTACTTCCAAGGCATGATCAGAACCATTTAATACACAGTAGTGGACAAATGGGGAGATGAGCTGCAGGCTACAGCATCCACATTCCAGGCAGGTCCGGATGATCTAAGGTAAAGGAGGAAGAATGCAGCAGCAGCAGCAGGAGGACCCTTTATGGTTCAAGAATCATACAATTCAATTCAAATGCATGGCCAGCTGGCCACCTTATACATCGAAGTACTTTCAAGTCAATGCTAGTGCACTTGAATGTCGTAACAGAGACTATAGGAGATGCAGAGGTGGCTTATGACATCACCTCTAAGGCAAGGTAGGGATGTCCTGGCTTCAACAACCTCTTCACTCCCCACTCTGGAAGATCCAGCGCTGCATGACGTCTTGCTGTTTGCTTACGAGCAATAGGTTGCGACACAGCTTGGTTGACAGGCCCAGGCATTGCTGACACATCATTCACACATCCTTGCAGTCCTGATGGGTTTTGGAGCATGCTGGATGTAGAGGCTAGGAGAGGCAGGACAGAACAGAGAGCCTTGGCCCCTCTGTGAGACTGGCGGCGCCTCATTTCTGTCTGAACCAAGGTCTTGGTAGCTAAGCAGAGAAATGAGAGGGGAGAGAGAGGGGAGTCAGGGGTTTTGTGTACAGGGATGAAGGAGAGGATAATCAGGAGGACAAGAACACGGCTCTTCAGATTGAAGAGAGGTAGTATTCAAGGCAGAAGTTAAGAGAGATTATTACAATTTGGGATGTGCATGTCACTTAAACACTTCCTGCATTGATGTCTGTCTCCACTCTTCAGACTTTCAGATCTATCTTCATGCATCCTCTTCATCATCAGCCGTATTTATCAAGTAGTATGAATCTGAAGCATAAACCATAAGGCACTGTCTCGAAGCATTCATCACCTTCCACAACCTGCACCAGCGACGGCCTGGCAAGCTCAGGCATGCCCGATCCTTTTAAGAGGACCTTCCTGAGCCTCCTGGCAGCCCTCTTGCCTGAGGATGTGATACCTGTCTCAGTGCTACTGGATGGTGTCTCAGTGCTACTGAATGCTGTCTCAGTGCTACTGGATGCTGTCTCAGTGCTACTGGATGTCACCCCCTCAGATGAAGACACCTGGCTTTCAGAAGAGTGATGGTTACTCTCTGAGGGCACTAAGCTGTGTCTCAGATCATGACCCTTGGAAGCTGACTTTGAAGGTGTTATGCTGCCGTCCAGGTGTAGTGTGAGGGAACCTTCCAGAGGCTGAATGTGGTCATTGTCTCTGCAGGCTGTTGTTTTAAGCTGTGGAGGTTCCAAAACATTACTTTCTGCCTCTTTTAAACCAGGATGTTGATCATGTGTTAAAGCAGAGGCACCAGTAGCAGAAGGAAGAGGAGGAGCGGAGGCCGCCAACAGACTTGCTCTATACACTTGCTGCTCGTCAAATCTTGCAGGTGCAGCAGTAGTAGTTAATGAAGGACCCCCTTCCAGTGACACATTCACAATCTCGGCAGTTACAGAAGGATCAGCATTCTGAGAAGACAGAGGGGAAGCAGCAGCAGCAGCAGCAGCTGCACTAAGGGAGCAGGCAGCAGAGCTGGGTGGGCGATATACTGTCCGTTGTGCCATGTCCAGCAGAGCCTCAGCTGCTGCACTGCTGTGTTCCGGGTACTGGGAAAGCAGCGAGACCAAGGCTGCTTTGTATTCTGGAGCCAGGGGCACCTTGGTTGCTGCCCTAAGGGCAAAGAGTACTGAGCGGCCCACATTTCCCGCTGCTAACGCCTTTCCCTCAAGGACATCTCTATCTTCTTCACCTGCAGGTCATCATGATGATTTTGAGAAAAGAGATCATAATGCCGGGGTGGAGCTGAGAGCAATTATGATCACCAATGGGGTGGAGCTGAGAACAATTAAGAGCTCAGGAATCGTGACATGCAGGATGAAATTTATAAGCAAGATCATAATTATTCAGGGCTCTCACCTTGCATCTTGGTAGATGTGTCCTCACTAGTTTTAGAAGGGAGTGATCCAGATGCTGATGAAGGCCCAGGAGCAGGCAAAGGAGCAGGTACTGAACCAGGAGGGGCACTGTGTGGGGAGGTTGTAGATGAGCCAGTAGATGAGCCAGCATTCTCAGGAGGCGTAATGCGTCGTGGACGCAGGCGTGGTGCGTTGAAGGTGGGGGCTGCTGAGATGGCAGCAGCTGCCGCCTTACCAGCTGCTACCAGTCTCCTCTGCAGGGCGAGTGTTACCACTGTTGCGATGGGTTGGGAGCGGTCCATCGTTGCCACAGGTGTGGACATGAGGTTTGCAGCTCCAGCTGTTCACACAGATAACGAAGAAATCATCATGATCACATCTTGGTATTTGATTCCAACAGAACTGGTAGCTGAGCACAAACACCAAACCCCAACAAATGCAAGAGGGTATCAGAGGAAGACCCCATGCCGGGTAGTTCAATACTTTAGTAAGTGATTGGTTGACTAGGGGTGAGACATGCATTGATGAAGAGGGTTTATAGGATGCCACATCCAGTCATGATCGCGTAGCTCAACTTCACTAACCTATGTTGTGAACAGTCAGTCCAAACCAGTGCTGGAGTGTTGGCATCTTGTTAAGATCAATGGGAACACCCTTGGCACTGAAGAGGATCCCTGGCCTGTCGTACAGGCTCTGGAGCCGAGGCAGTACAAAGCGCTTGTATTGCAGGCCCTGCAGCATCAACGTAACACTTATCCACAATGGAAGCTATGAGGCATTTTAGCTAGAGGTGCCTTGTTTTATTTAATAAGTCACGGAGAACATGCAGAGGTTATGATGCAATACTACTCTCTGCCAGAGGAGGGTTTAGTATGTTTAAGTATGTAGGGTTTAGGGTCTTGTTTGTCTTGTACATATTTTATGTAATCTAGGTGCCACATGATCATAACCAATGAGATATAATCCATGAGCTCACTGTTATCGAAGGCTGGGGGGCAATGAGGGTTTGTACATCATCTTCTGCAGAGCTGAAGACAGAGTTGTCGCCAGAAACCTGGTCACTACACCCTGGTTCTGGAGTGCTGGTTCTGGGAACCTCCTGACTAAAATGACCAGCCTCTAAGAGAATGTACCCCTTGTCATCAAAACCAATATCTCCATCACTTCTTCTTGTTCCAGAAGGCAGTCCTGGGGTTTGATCACTCTTTTGATCGCTCTCTTTTTTATCTTCATTGCTGAACACAGGCCGCTCGGAAAGGGAGTTACTTGCAGTAGTGGACACTTCAGCCGTGTGCTGCTCATCATCTGAAGATGATGACTCAGCACTGTCTGTCGGGTTAACAAGGGCAGACCTGTCCTCTTGCTGCTGTGGCGTCAACAGTGACAGGTGTGAAGAAGTGTGAGAGGCGGTCCCGTTTAGACCCAGCAAAGGAGGGCCATCAGGGTTAACCAGCACAGTAGCCAGAAGCAGCCACGATTGTTGGTAAGGAGTGGGGATCAGAGTACCTAAATGATACAGCATTGAGCATGGAGTGGGGAGTGGGGATCAGAGTACCTACATGATACAGCATTGAGCATGGAGTGAGGAGTGGGGGTCAGAGTACCTACATGATACAGCATTGAGCATGGAGTGAGGAGTGGGGGTCAGAGTACCTACATGATACAGCATTGAGCATGGCTTGACGTTTAAAACAAGGGAGGATGTCAAGAGTGGTGTTGAGGAGGCTCACACAATGAAGCAGTGAAGCATAGAGGGCAGACTATAGAGGTACATAATATCAACAACCTGCACGTCATGACATAATGACACAATAAAGTAGTGAAGCATAGAGGGCAGACCATAGAGGTACATAATATCAACAACCTGCACGTCATGACATAATGACACAATAAAGTAGTGAAGCATAGAGGGCAGACCATAGAGGTACATAATATCAACAACCTGCATGTCATGACATAATGACACAATAAAGCAGTGAAGCATAGAGGGCAGACCATAGAGGTACATAATATCAACAACCTGCACGTCATGACATAATGACACAATAAAGCAGTGAAGCATAGAGGGCAGACCATAGAGGTACATAATATCAACAACCTGCACGTCATGACATAATGACACAATGAAGCAGTGAAGCATAGAGGGCAGACCATTGAGGTACATAATATCTTACATCAACAACCTGCACGTCATGACATAATGACACAATGAAGCAGTGAAGCATAGAGGGCAGACCATAGAGATACATAATATCTTACATCAACAACCTGCACTCCTCCAAAACAAAGACACTTGTTATGACCTACCTCCTCCGTGACCTATCATGCAGGTCACACAAATGTAACATATTTTAGACACATCATCGCATCTACTTCTCGTAATCCTCATCTCACCTGGTCTGCATTGCCACATATCCAGGAGATGGCTGGCAGCCTTGGACAGCGTGCTCCATGCAATGGGAGCTGGCAGCCCTCTCTCATTCAGCTTCATACAAGTATTGGGGGCAAGGAGAGCCACCAGACTACGCTGGGCATCAGCAAACCTCCTGCAGGCATCAGTCAAGAATAAAGAGTGACAAAGACCTCATTGTGTGAAAAAAGTGTGGAAATATACTATGAAGGGGGGGATGGATTGAAATTTGATGGTGGCAGGAGAAACCGAACCCTCAACTCTAATAAGCATATATGATCTCTTATCAACAAGGGAGCTTATTGTAGAGGCAGCTCAGCAGTGTTGCAGTTGTTAATATATAGAGGCAGCTCAGCAGTTGTTAGGAGCTTAAACTATTGAAGGTATTCATTGAATAGCACTAGCCAACAAGAAAGGGCATGCCATACATGTGCAGCCTGCTCCTCCTGCTTAAAGGGCATGCCATACCTTGTGAAGTCATGTACAGCCTGCTCCTCCTGCTTCACAAACCATCCACTGTACACACTTCTCAGCTTGGGCGAGAGCACGCTCAAGCCCCCCACATGCATGCATGCCTCAGCCATGGCTAGCCCCATCACAGAAACTGCTGAGCTGGAACTTGTACTTGGAGCGGCAGCAGCAGCAGCAGCAGGACGGGGTGAAGCAGGTGAAGCAGCAGTTACAGAGATGTAGTCTGAGACAGCATGAGAGCTGCTGATAGGCAAAATGTTGGCATCCAAAGCACGACTGTCCCTATCAGCAGTGCTTTCAGAGGTTAAGGAGGCAGATGCTCCAGCTGAACTCTGAACTTCAGCTGTTCCTTTGTCCTTATCAACAACAAGCGGAGAAGATCCTATTTTGGTTGGTGAGTGCAAGCTTGATGTTGCTACAGTAGCAGAAGCAACAGCTGAAGACGTAGTTGAGGAAGCTGCAGCTTGGGATCTAGCTCTACTAGCCCATATGCTCCCCTGCACCTTACTCTGTTGGATACACATCTCATGTATTAAACGACTGGACTGAAGCACATTCAAGGCTGCCGATCTCAGCCCGGATGGAGATGGAGCTGAGCGCACAAGGGCAGAAGAAGCAGGAGAAGCAGATGGAGAGGGAAGGCTGCCAGTCGTTGAGCCCTCTGGTGGAGGAGATGAATCTGGTTGTCTGATTCCTGCATTTGAGATTCTTGTACCCTCATGAGGGTTTGGTTTGGGTGCAACAGCCACGGGCAACAGGGCCTGCAGTATGACAGACTCAACCAGGGATACAGATGATCTGTTGCTTCTACTGCCGGGGCGCCCTACTGCTGCTGCTGCTGCTGCTGCTGATGATGATGATAATGATGATGATGGTGATTGAGGGGCGCAGGCAACACGCACCAAGCTGTGGAAACAACGAATACGATCCCTGTAGTCCATCACATGAACAGTAAGCAGACATGATCATTATATAATGGAGGACACATAAACTTGCAGGGTCCCTGCTACCACACCCTAACCCCTAAAAACTTAAACCCTACAAACAGTTGCGGGGTCCCTGCTACTATATAGCCTGCGACCATATATGCTCTCCATGTAAAGCAGTTAAGAGAAACTGGAGATCATAAGTATTTATTCTCTGCCTTCATTTCCACCAACCAACATGCATGCAGAAATACCTATGAAAAAACACTGCTCCGGGTACATAGGATGCCCACATCTTTTCCACACTTCCAGAGGGCTCCAAATCAGGCGCCTGGCTTGCATCTGATGTTTTCTTGTCATCTCCTTTCACTGATGAGGTGGCAGCATCAGAATTTGAAGTGGAAAGAAGTGGAGAGAAGCTGCTTTTTGCCTCAGTACTGCTGACAATAGTACCACCTTCTGACCCTGAAACTGGTAACTCCGTCCCTGAGCCTGCAGTGCCCTCTATATTGCTGGAATTCACAGGCTTGTCAGCTGTACTGGTGAGTGGATGCAATGTCGTCTTTGAAATTGTAGCCGTCTTCCTTGAACTTGCATAGTCTCCATAATTAGAGATCAGGGCGAGATCAGCCCAGTAGGAGACAAATGTGCGATGATCTAACTTGGCTCCGATATCATGATAGCCGTCACAACACCCATCGTCAAGGTTTGAGAAGGCTGCCAGAGCAGCGGCATATGCAGGCTCTGCTCTCCCCGTTGACAGAGAGCGGAGGGAAAAGTGGTCCCCAAGGCGGTGCCAAGCATCAAAAGCTATGAGTGGGTGGTCAAGCAGGGCAGAGCTCCCAGGGGATGATGTCATTAGAGCATGGAGCTGAGAGGCTACTGAAGAAGCCTACAGTTTATCACACAGAAACAAGTCACCCTCTACAGAAAATCTAAAGTCTCACACCCTTGAAACAAAGCCATCATGAGACAACTACCAAGATATGTAATCGATTCCAGCAAGTTGCAGGACCATCACATTTACAAGATTAGAATTCCAGAACTATGAAACACATGGTCAAGTATGAAGTCCATCCTTGACCATATGCACTATAAAGGCACCGCCTGTCCTGGACTCAAGTATGAAGACCATACTTGACCCTGTGTACTATATAGTCACCTGTCCTGGCAGTACAGCTGTCACGTGCTGTTGTAGTGCCAGTAGCTGAGACAATGTGTGGATGTGTTGAGCAATGGCCAGAGGTGAGGACAGGAGAGACAGCCCTTTACTGATGTCATGCAGTACCTGCAATGGTATGAATGGTTGGGTACCGTACCTTGGGAGCATGAGGAGGAGGTTGGGTAACCATAAATCATGGTCTATAATTAGCTAGCTAAATCATTCTCATGAAGAACACCAGCTTATCATCTGTATGACATGACTACTTTCAGGTCTGTATGTAACAGCTTATAGCATGTGCCTTAATGAGGGAGAAGCTGCAGTATCTGCAATCAGAACACAGCATGCCCAGTCCTTACTAAGGGTTACTAACCCTACCTCACAGCATGTCCAGTCCTTACTAAGGGTTACTAACCCTACCTCACAGCATGTCCAGTCCTTACTAAGGGTTACTAACCCTACCTCACAGCATGTCCAGTCCTTACTAAGGGTTACTAACCCTACCTCACAGCATGCCCAGTCCTTACTAAGGGTTACTAACCCTACCTTACAGCATGCCCAGTCCTTACTAAGGGTTACTAACCCTACCTCACAGCATGCCCAGTCCTTACTAAGGGTTACTAACCCTACCTCACAGCATGCCTTCACAGTGCTTTTCTTCTTGAAGTCCACTGCAGACAGGAAGGTGGAGGTAGCTGCTCCCGCCAGAGCCACCACCAGAGCTACTAAGAAGTCATCAGGTTCACAGCTGTCCATTGTCACGCCATGGCGAATAGGCACATGCTGGGCATGCCTGAGCAACCAGTACATGCCAGTCTGGAGGAGCTGCCGAGTAGATGGGTGGTCTTGGAGCGCAGAGGTGGCACGGAGTGTGTTTGTTACATCGGCGGCTTTTGCGCAGAGTGGTTCAAAGAGCGGTGCAACGGGGCGACTAGGGAGGAAGGCAGGAGGCAGGTTCGAGGTGGGTGAATTGGAGTTGAGATTCGAACCTTGCGTCAGGTTTAAGCGAGGGGAAGAAATGAGTTGAAGGAGATGGTTGGTCAGCAGGCTATGCTTTCCAACAGCTTCCTTGTGCTCTTGAGAGCGAGTGCTGCTTGGCGAGGAAGAGGAGGAGGAGGAGGTGGTGTGTTTGGAGGAGCCAGCGCGGTCAGGTGCAGACTGTGGATGAGATGAATCCTGTTGCATGTTAGACATTGTCTCTGAGGGAACTGATTTGAGGGCAGACGATGAGTCTGAGTGCTTGGACGCAGCTGTTGGCATGAGGCCTAACAGGAGTAAATGCTGTATGTCTGGCAGGACCATGTCTGAGGGAGACATGGATAATGCAGTAGCTGGCTGGCCTGCCATGCTGCTGCTGCTACTGCCTTGGTCTCTGGGGTCAGAAGAGATTGCCCTGAGGATGAGGCTACCGTGTGGATCCAGGCCAAGTGCAATGCGGGTTTTAACTTCGCAATATGTGTGTTGGAGCTCCATGAAGCCTTTGCTGTACTGCAGCATGACTTTGCCCAGCTGGGTAGTGTTGTCAAGGCGCTCATTCATGTACTCATCCATGGCCTTGTTGAATCTTGTTTGAACGTTGCGAGCTGCATCGACCGCTCTTGCTGCAGGTTGGTTGATGCTCGAAAGTGATTCAAATTTAAGCCACTTCTCACTTTGTAGATCCACCCTCCTGCGTCTCCCTCTTGGAGAACCTCCTCGCCCCTTTCCGTCATTTGAACCACTACCTGTTCCGCCAGAAGCTCTTGCAAATAATTTCAAATAACATAGCTTTGAGTGACTGCACCGCACTTGGGTACTTCTTGGCAACTTCGTAATACTTGTTATTCTGCGATTGATTCGTGGCCAGGGCCTTATTGGCCCAGACATACTTCCGTATTCAATAACCAGTAATTCCGGGTTCTTTGTTAATAGAAGACATGGAAGAACAGGTATGACTGAAAGTTATTGACGTACTAAGGGTACTGCTTTATCTTATTCAGAACTCTCAGGCGAAAATCGTGTCTAGTTGGTGCTATCTACAAAATGCAGAAAACAATCTCTCGCACTGCACAGCGACCATTTACAACCTCTGTTCCTCGTAGCCGACTTGTGGTGGTCGCTGTGAAGCCAACAAAGGTGTTTTAGATAATCTTTTAGTGTTTAATTTATTTATTCCAGTGAATGTATATTTATCGTCATTTAACTTCGCAGGCTGCCGATTTCCGCTCTCTCTCTGAACCAGAGATATTGAACAAACTAGGTAGTTTAAGGACGGAGCTAGCATCTGTGCGGTTTTTGCAACGCACTCGAGGCATTTCAGAAGTGAAGCCTGGAGAGCAACAGAACCCAGATCCCGAGAAGGTAAAGCATTGGTTTAAAATTGACTACTAGCTAGATGTCATGTTGTAATACAGACCACTTGCACCCTTATGATTCATGAACCGCTCCTGCCACCTCGTCCCACCTACGCATGGTACACTTCTTGAGTTGTGCACTTGCTATTTCCCTCTGCCTCCGCCCTTCCCACCTGCGCATGGGGCACTTCATGAGTTCTCCACTCGTTATCTCCCTCTGTCTCCGCTCTTGTGCGAAATTCTCTCCTGCTTTCACCAAATTCAAAATTGGTCATGTAGGATTGATACTTCCATATCCTTCTTCTCCACATCTCTTTGTACTTTGCAGGCAGCAATTGCATGCAATCATAGCTCAAGATATCTCTCATTCTACTTATAAATACAATGATGTCCTGTAAGCATGAATTCCGCGTTCAGCTGGTCAAATTCCTGCATGCCATGGTCAATTTATGGCATTTGGATTCTCACATGCATCCATTCACTTGTTTCATACAGGTCCCTAAGGCTAACTTGAACAAGCACTTGAAGAAGCAGGTTGCCCAGCTCATGACTATTTTGAGGGAGAGGCAGATTAAGGAAGGCATTACACGCAAGGAGGCACTCCAGATTGAGAGGGCTGTTGCCCTGTCTTCAGGCAGAGCACTGTAGAGAGTGAATCAAAGAACCCTTCAGGGTTCGTCCCTACTCCAAAATGTTGAAGTTCTTCACCCGATGTTTCTTCCTGCGCTCTCCTTTCCACGTGCTGTTCCCTCAACTTTAAGACTTCATTTGTGTTTTGTTAGTTCCATAATCTTTGAGGTGCATCTTGGAGATTCAGTTTTGAAGGAATTGCTGTTGAGTAAATGCTTATTATAATTTACTATATCCTCATTTCTTGATCTTAGCAGTGGTACAAGTGATGAGTTGTTTTCTTGTAATCGACACATGATCTTGTAGATATAGGGTATGCAGCGCTTTAGCAAGATCCTGTTTCGAATTAGGTTGACACGACACAAGTATGTTTCTCTGCTACAGAAAACACAAGCAGTGAAGAGTCTTGTACTAAGGAATTTAATAAAAATTTCCTTCAGTTTTCAGTTTCGAGAGGCTCAAAGTGCTATCTTCTGCTATCAGTTGGAATCATTTTAAGACTGAGGACTTGGGGAAGACGCATCACAGAGAGCTATTTGGATATAAGAAAAAGCTCTTGTGTGCTCAACCAAAAACATAAGTCAAGAGTCGTCAAAATTGTTGATCCAGTAATACATTGTTGTCTAAACAAGTGCTGGGTCTTAGAAACGTTTAGCTGGTGGCAGCAGCTCCTCCAACCAACTCTGCCAACTCCTGAGTAATCTTGGCCTGCCTCTGCCTGTTATACTTCGCAGACAGATCCTAAAGCACCGGATAAGTAAAAAATTAGCAACAAGCAAGAATGAAACTTAGAAGCAGAGGGTTTCTTTAAGATTCCAAATTATACTTAAAGCTTTAAGTCAAATGTGCACATCGTAATTTCAATTCACTCTTAAGTAGATGTGATAGAAACCAACAGAAAGTTCCAGTGTTCTGTTGTTATCAACCGACACTCACCTTGCGGAGTTCCTTCGCATTATCAGAGGCATTCGCCATGGCATTCATTCGGGCAGCTAGCTCAGAGGCCAATGACTCTTGTAGTGACCTCAGCATGGCAGCATTGAGGTACAGTGGCAGCAGGGAGTCCAAGATCTGAATGGGGCAGCAGAGAGGGCATTTTAATGATGCGGGATGGAAGCTGTATATAGCAGCAAGGCTGGGAAGAGGAGTTCGTGTAAGAAGTGAAACTTCCCCTCCATTAAGAAGTAATGTCTCAACAAAATTATGAGGCTTAGAAGTCATGTGCAAAATTAATGAGGGGTGATTAAGCGTCTTTAATGTGAAGCCTGAGGTGGGGACGCTTAAAGTTGTACCTGAGCAGGCTCTTGCTCAAAGATCAACCCAGCGTCCAGCCCACCATCAGTATCGATAGGCTTGCTCTCGCGAGTGACCTCAAACTTCCCGTTGTGGCTAGTGAGCTTGAAGATCTCATCATTGGCAGCATCAACGCAGGTGCCGTCCACGTTGCAGAGTTGACCGCTGGGTGCCAGAGGCAGCAGGGTCTGAACAGCAGGGTCAGAGGAGATGAGGGATACGAACTTGGTGTAGATGAGCTCTACCTTGTCCACCTCCTCAGAGACAAAGCTGGAGAACAGCTCGTCTGAGATGGCCTGTGAATCCTGCATGGTGGGTGCCTTGCCCAGGCTGAATTCCTCTGCACAGCAGGGAATAGGACTGCCTCAGCATCAAACACTTGCTGAGTGTATCCACTAGATATCTTACTTTCACCACTTAGCATTACTTAATTACTATCAGCAGAAAATCCTTTTTCTAAGAAGAAATCTGTAGAACTAAAATGGTCATATCACACTGTGGATCATTTGATCTTTTCAATGATTTCCAGACGTACAACACATGGCTAACGTCCTTATGTTCGTGTGCTTCAGATTCAACGTGTTTTTCACAATGATGGCTGTCAAGGGAAGGAGAGATATACGATAACTAAAACATTCCTTCTGACGATTACTTACTGACTATGTTGAACTTGGGGCGTCTCTTCATGTACTGTGCTCCCTTGCGTCCAATAGCAACAACCTTGACGTTCAGGCCCAAGGCCTGGAGCTCTTTGAAGCGTGCCTCAGTCTAAGACAGATGACAAGGACATACATCAGGGAAGGAAGCGTTGAGACTACAGCTTCTCAATCAGAGCCAAAAACACAGAGCGGCACAATGTAATGACATTTCACATTGCAGCTATTCAGGTACTCCAAAACTAGAAGATTTCATAATCCAGCTGTGTCGCCAGCAGAGCGATAGGTACATTACTATCAGCCCAGCTTCACGAGGGGCATGAGAGTACTGATCCCTTGTCACAAGACATTGCTGGGGCCCTATGTCTTTATACCTTCTTCAAGATGAAGTTGTTGTATCCTCCGCACAATCCCCTATCTCCAGTGATGACTACCAACATGACGGTCTTCACAGGGCGAATATTGCACAAAGGAGAGTCCACGTCCTCAACACGCAGCCTCTGGTTCACTCCGTATAGAACCTGTCATGCCGAAGAAACTTTTGTTATGCGAGATGGTCAAGCGGAACCTTCCGTGGGGTCTGGACATACCTTGACCAAGTTCTCAGAGAAAGGACGAGAGTTAATGACGGCCTCCTGTGCACGTCGGACCTTAGCGGCAGCGACAAGCTTCATGGCCTGCATGCAATAAGATTTACTTATGCACATTGGGGCAGGTACTGTCAGGGTGAAGACGATCGACATACCTCCGTGATTTTTGAGGTATTCTTTACTGAACTAATGCGGTCACGGATCTCCTTCATGCCTGCTGATACCTGTAGTCCAGCAAGAATATTGGTCGTTATACTTCGCCAACGCGGTAGCTTGAATTCAACTAATATCAACATATTTTCTGATTCCATGCATGGACGGTCATCATGTAAGAAAGATAAGACAGAGCTGATCTTCCCATCGACACCTCAACTATCAGTTTTAGACAAAAACTAATAATGTGACAGCAGACCTGCAAGGCCCCGCGCTGAACAACAGCTTGCTTCTTTGAGGAGGCGAATGAGGTGGAAGCCATAAAGGACGTCTGCTTGGCGGAAATGGCAGCCATTTCAAAGGAGTGCAGGGATCTTCAAGTGCTGTCAGACGATGAGGCGACTCATGGGTACGGCAATAGTGTGGCTAATCGTCTCACGGAAAGTGCACGAAGTTTGTGAATAAAGGCGTGGTATGCAACTTGAATAAAGAACTCACAAGCAAATGCAACACATATAATTCTTAAGTATTTTCTGATCCTAATCGTCTAAAGGTACCCTACTGCTGCCTCCTTTGTAACCGAATCTCTTGTCAAAAAGCTGCGAGTAATCTCTCTCCGGCTGCGATGTAAATGAAATACAAGAGATACTGTTAGTGTCTAATTGTACCTTTTCAGTACCAATGCATTTTCAGAATACTATTATACCCTGGTATTTCTGTTTCAATATCTAGTCATCAAGTTCACAGTTTCCACCCTTACCTTGCAAACAATGAAATCCTCCAAGTCAGACCACCCACTATCTTCTGCTGCGCTGTTATCCTCTTCATCAGAATCTGCGTCATCAACACGATATTGTCACTGAGACAATGCGGCTTTGATACTACAATGCTTTAGCAACACAAAAGCTCTTGTAAGAATCAAGGGCATCATACAGGGCAGCTCCAGGTCTCTGCTATCTACATATTTAAGAAAGGATTTTTACATGTCACAATCAACCATGCAGAAGATAAGGTAGTTAAGAGGTCACAAGCAATCTAAGCAGAGTTCAATGCTTATCATCAGCAGTTAAGAGGCCACAAGCAATCTAAGCACAGTTCAATGCTTATCATCAGCAGTTAAGAGGCCACAAGCAATCTAAGCAGAGTTCAATGCTTATCATCAGCAGTTAAGAGGTCACAAGCAATCTAAGCACAGTTCAATGCTTATCATCAGCAGTTAAGAGGTCACAAGCAATCTAAGCAGAGTTCAATGCTTATCATAAGCAGTTAAGAGGTCACAAGCAATCTAAGCACAGTTCGATGCTTATCATCAGCAGTTAAGAGGTCACAAGCAATCTAAGCAGAGTTCAATGCTTATCATCAGCAGTTAAGAGGTCACAAGCAATCTAAGCAGAGTTCAATGCTTATCATCAGCAGTTACTTTCAATTAGACAGCAGGAAGTGATCTTCTGTACAACTGACCTGGAGCTGCCCGGTCAAGTTCCTTCACACATGCTGAAACATAAGGGTTCCTACTCTGACGGCGTTGGCTTGAGTGCACTGTTGCTCCCCCCTTCCTCTTAACATTAGAGACAGGAGCACAGTTCATGTTAGGAGCCTGTTTCTTCTTTGCCTTTGGTGGATGTGCCAATGATGGAGGGGATACCTGAATCATGGCATTAGACGCAACGGTAACCACCTTGGAATGATGGCTTCCGCTGTCAGCAGTAGCCCTGCTATGTGGCGGCTGGAGGCATCTGTAGTCAGATGATATCAAGGCCTTGGACTTGGAGACCGCCTGTCTGGGTTTCACCACATCCTGTTGTGAAGCCTGTTGCAGATTCCTGGACTTTGTACTAGCAGCAGCAGCAGCAGCAGTAGCAGCAGCAGCAGGGCTGTGTACAGTCCCCAGAAGCTTAGCCTTGGACTGCAGTCCAAAGCCAGAATAGGTAGCACTACCACCACTGGGTGGTGCAATAGGAGGAGGAGGAGGTGCAGCAGCAGCAGCAGCAGCATTATGGCATCTTTGCAGCTTGCGCCTCTTCTCCCTCTCACTAGATATGGGAGCAGCTTGCGCTTCCCCTAGGCATTCTTCTGCCACACTGTGGCCTCTAGAACCTGCAGCTACTGCCATAGAGGCAAGTGCTGGCAGCATAGGGCTATCCATGCGGATAACTGCCGATGAGGGCAATGACGATCCCAGCTTCCGCTTCCTCAGATTAGCATTAAGTGTGGGCTCTGCTTCCACTGGAGCATGCTGCCAGCAGGATTTATCTACGGCAGCTGAAGAAAGGTGCTTGGGGAGACATGTACCAGAAGAGCCTCTCGTCAAACGGGACTCCAGCAGCTGGTTCCGGAGCATGCGTTTCTGAGCAGCTGCTGTCTTGGTTAGCTGGGCGGCGGGTAAGGGCATAAGAGGCCTGGTGAGTGGCATGGAAGTAGAGGTATGTATCCTCGCTCCTGCTGCCGCTGCTGCTTCCCTGCCTGCACTCGCTGCAGCAGCTGCTGATCCCTTCAAAGACTTTGTCTCCTCGTGCTTATTCTGCTCTGAGGATGTAGTTACCCTGCTAGGATTATGTATGCCATCAGTAAGCCTTACTTTGGCCTGCAATTGGGGTGTTAGGATTATGGAGGATGGCATTGCATTGACATGCAACTGGCCCTGCTTGATAGCAGCTGGCTTCTTCCACTGCTGCACTTTGTCTTTGGCTTCTTCTGCATCAGAGGATTCCTGTTGCTCAGGCAGGCAGACTGGCTGAGCCTTCCCTCCTTTCTTGTTTGAAGGCATAGATAATATGGATGGGCAGCTTCCTCTAATATCGCTTATCATCTTAGCACCTTCCCTGGCAGGAGCCTTTACTGCAATGATCTTCTTGGTAGCTTCCCTGCTCTCACTCTTCACCTGCTTCTTCCCACTCTCTGACAACTCAAAGGTCACTCTTCTACAACTGCTGCCACCCTTCTTTGCAAAGGGGTCAACTCCCTTGTACATAGTTGAGGCGGAAGCTGCTGCCTTTCCTCCCATAACTTGGTCTACTCCCTTGTTCATAGCTGAGGTGGAAGCTGCTGCCTTTCCTCCCATAACTTGGTCTACTCCCTTGTTCATAGCTGAGGTGGAAGCTGCTGCCTTTCCTCCCATAACTTGGTCTACTCCCTTGTTCATAGCTGAGGTGGAAGCTGCTGCCTTTCCTCCCATAACTTGGTCTACTCCCTTGTACATAGTTGAGGCGGAAGCTGCTGCCTTTCCTCCCATAACTTGGTCTACTCCCTTGTACATAGTTGAGGCGGAAGCTGCTGCCTTTCCTCCCATAACTTGGTCTACTCCCTTGTACATAGTTGAGGCGGAAGCTGCTGCCTTTCCTCCCATATGCAACTCTTGTCTCAGAGCTACAATGTCATGCAGCAGCAGTGCAGATGAAGTACCTTTATGATTCAGCAGCAGTGCAGATGAAATACCTTTATGATTCAGCAGCAGCAGCACTGCAGATGAACTACCTTCATGATTCAGCAGCAGTGCAGATGAAATACCTTTATGATTCAGCAGCAGTGCAGATGAACTACCTTTATGATTCAGCAGCAGTGCAGATGAACTACCTTTATGATTCAGCAGCAGTGCAGATGAAATACCTTTATGATTCAGCAGCAGCACTGCAGATGAAATACCTTTATGATTCAGCAGCAGCGCAGATGAAATACCTTTATGATTCAGCAGCAGCAGCACTGCAGATGAACTACCTTCATGATTCAGCAGCAGTGCAGATGAAGTACCTTTATGATTCAGCAGTAGACTATCTTCATCTTCCATCTCTAGTTCCTCCTCTTCCTTCTCTTCCTCCTCCTCCACATCTGCCTCTAGGTCATCCTCAAAGCCCTCTAACAAGTCCAGGGGGTCTCCATCAATGTCAGCCTCATCCGATCCATAGACCCCCATATACTGGCTCTCATCCTCATGAAACTGAGTGTTGCCATTGCTTATTGGCTGTCTACTGATCGGAAGGTGATGAGACAAGGGAAGATGGGATGAACTCTTCCCTGCTTGCTCATGATGCGGGTTGGGAGAGCTCAACGTCTCACCGCCGCGAGCAGGGGCTGACACGTTCACACCTGGGAGGCTCTCATGCTTGGCATGCCCTTCTGCTACCCGCAGCTGGAGTAGGAGCCTAGAGGCAAGCCGGCCATACATTATCTGGGATTCATTCTGACTTCCTACTTCTTCAGGATGTACCCGTTTACTACCACCTTGTGATTTAGGTGAGGAGCCTCGGGCTGCCTTTACTTCTATTCGACTGGTAGCTGTTGCGCTTGTAGCAGAGTCAGCTTCAGCTACAACTGCCTCTGCGTCTGCTAGGACAGAGCCTCTGTGACCCACAAACAGTAAGGCACTGCGCCTCAGGAGTTTCAAACTGCTTCGGTTTGCCACAAGCAGCTGCCTCCCTATTTCTGAAGCGGCGGATGGCACCACACTGGTGCGCGGTGATACTTGCGGCCAGGCAGCAGCACCAGTTGTGTTAGCACCCATCATCATGCTGCTGTAGCTGCCAGGAGCAGCAGCAGCAGCACTTGTCTCATTAGCTAGGCTCTTCAGCTGCTCCACCAACTCAAGGGCGACATCGCTGCAGGCAGCCCCGAGAGCTATCA
This sequence comes from Chlamydomonas eustigma, assembly GCA_002335675.1. NCBI lineage: Eukaryota > Viridiplantae > Chlorophyta > Chlorophyceae > Chlamydomonadales > Chlamydomonadaceae > Chlamydomonas > Chlamydomonas eustigma. Next base: position 278,038 of record BEGY01000011.1, read on the forward strand.
GGCAGCTGATGAAACTGGGAGGAAGCTGGGGGGTGCCAGCCTGGGGCCTGCTAGGCCTGCTCTCCAACTGCTCTTGAGATCCTTCTGCAACTTTCAGTGAGCGAACGAAGCGGCCGATACAGATGAGGGCATTATAGCAAACCTGCATTGGGAGTAAACGATCAGTGGCCACAATGTAGTTGATAATACCTTTCTACTACTGCAAGAGGACATTATCAAAACATCAAGTTAATCAAACAAACAGTGGCATGCACAGCACCTGTGCTGGTGCTAGTTGAACATGTGTAATCCTACTAGTGTACGATCCTGTGTGTACTTGTGCTCAGAAGCTGCTGACTTTGATGAGGCTGCGACAAAAACTGTCCTCATTGTCCACATTGAAGCAATGTGTTGCCCTCTAGAGGATCCAATAGAGGACACACCATCACCCAACTTGTATTGGAGATGCATTATACACTATCACAGACCTGGATTGAGTAATACAGAGAGGACACTGAGTCCCGTAGCAGAGCCTGACGTCTCCAAGCAGAGGCCACAGGCAGGTTGTGGGGAGACAATGGCCTGATAGATGATGATCCACTGCCTGGGCCTCCTGATATCTGGGGCAGGTTGGATCTCAATGCTTCTCCTAACAACAGCTTACTGACAGACAGAGAGGAAGCAACTGACCTAACCAACACCTGTTCCATGACAGGAGGAATGTAAGAGTTCAAAATGTAATCAGGGCAGGTAATTCGTAAAGATCTTCAGTACAGTGAGAACTGAACCCTAATCTTCCAGCCCACAGGAAGAGGACCTCCATCATCACATAAAGACGTATATTAAAATAGTTTACAGAACAACGACAAGCGTCCTGAACTATAGAGTGCTAGTTTTTTGAACTTGTAAATCAATTGTCACCACAACCTCAAGTTATTCAAACCCTGTGTACAGCCTGACCCATGGCCCATTGTACATCATTCATTGGATGGCATTGGATGGCACCTCACCTCAGGCCTCATCCCAACATTCATGCAGCGCCACACTGATGATGATGGCAGTACAGCAAGTACAGCAGCCCCTTCATAATGACTAGTTTGCACCATGTCCTGAGTCTCTTCCACCGCCTCCATGGCGTAGAACTGCATCTTCAGTGCATGAGTAAGAGGGGCGATGAGATGGTGTGCCAATCTGAGTGCCTCAGTCACTCCTAACAGGCCACCAGTCCCCATCCACTGATATCTATGACTTGGTTGACCAGCGGTGCTGTGGCTAGCAGCAGGGACAGCAGTCTGTCTCCTGGATCTTTCCGCCAGATGATGTTGAGCACTAGGACCTGCAATGGTCTTGCTGACTGAGGCTTTATGAGCTGCATTATATGATGGCATGACCTTCACAGCAGCAGCAGTACAAGTTGCCATCACAGATGAGGAGTTGGAGGTGCGCAGTCGCATGAATCTGGCAGCAGAGACAGGCTCCCTCAGGGACGGTGACGGCAAGAGGTGGTACAACAGATCTGCTGCCAGATCCACTCTCTCCTCCAGCTGCTCCCACCCTCTCTGAGTCAAGATCACATGTCGCCCACGATGAGACAAAGACGATGAACCCGCATGAGGGTGATCATCATGAGGCACAGCCTGAAGATGCCCGCTGATCCTGCTATATGATTCAATCCTGGCAGACAATGCCTTGTCAGCTACGCCTCCCTGTTTATGAAGAAGCTGCTCAGAAGCAGCAGCACGATCTTGAGGTTTCCCGGTCATCCTGGTCTCAGGCTGTGGCATGGTCAGCTGAACTAGAGTCCTTAGAAGGTTCCAGGGTATAGTAGGAGCATGACCAATAACCTGGTCTCGGAGGCTGCTGAAGGGGCCTGCCTGCAGGATCTGCTTAGACAGGCCCACACACAAGTGTGATAAGGACACTGAAGAGGACTGCTGAGGAGCAGCAGCAGAAGCATGAGAGCCACCTGCTTGGAGAGCCACATGTTTGAGACTCGCATCGCTCTGTTTTGCGGCAGCAGCAGCAGTACAGCCTGAAGGTGGGGGCCTGCCAGGTGCTGCATACAGCTCCTTAGCTGCCACATGAGTGCAGTTGATGAGGGCGAGAGAGCACTCCAGGGCACCACACAACATCTGGAGGAAGATAGAGTAGTGGTCCTCACCACAATGCACTACATCATGTGACTGCGGCTGCCCAGATCCAGATCTAGATCCAGTGTGCATCATCTGCATTACATCAGACACCTCCATGATGAGGCAGACTGCTGCGCCTGCTACCTCCTGTGACTGTCCCAGCTTCCCAGCTGCTGTCCAGCTTCCACGTCCAACTGAAGGATCCAGCTGGCGAATAGCCCTCATGCATTGTGAGGACCTTGCAGTTCCAGGAAACAGCTCCGAGACCAGGCTCCGAAGCCTGTTCCAAGATGAAAGATCCTCATCTGGTGTGGTTTGACTTTCAATATGACTGCAAGGCCCTCCTTGAGATAGTATGCCCTCCTGAGGGGAATCATATAACTCATGCTGAAGGGCTTGTGGTAGCAGTGGCATGAGGTAAGATGTTCTCATTGAGGTGTTTACTGCTGCTTCTGTCCAGGACGCGACAGAGGCAGGGTTGACACTCCCAGAAGGCGCGCTGGTGGGCATGAAGATAGTCCTGCCTCCTCTGCTGATGCTGCCGATTCCTCTATTGTCAGTGCTAGTGGCGCCACTCAATGCCATCAGTTTGAGAACCTTTGCCAGGAGTGACAAACCTGTCCCAAGTACAGCACCTGCATAAAAGCATATAATACATGTTAAGATAGAGCATTCATTAACTGTACAAGAGTAGAGCACTGACGAGAAACCAGAACTACAAGAGGAGGCAATACATGCATGTACTTCATTCTTGACTTCACCTGCTCATTAGGTGTCCTTAAGTAACAACATCATTGTCATCAGCAAGGCTCATAGCGATGTCAAACCAGCACAGTAAGAAAATGAGAGTTGTGTTGAAAGGCCTATGGGCCATGTTGCAATAGTCACCAATTTACTGCGACACAAGGGAGCAAACAAGGGGTGCTCCCTTTACACTATGAGTCCATGTCACCTGCTAGTCTGTCTCTTTCTGTTACCAGAGGCCACAGCAGTTGCAATAAGTTGTTATCATTGCACTGCATCCCACTAAATCCAACTCGGCAGTGCAATCCATTATTCGTCCTTACAGAGGATCCTGCTACAGGTGGTAGTGATGGATGAGCTGATGCACCACTGTTGTGGTGTGAATAGTGTGAACCATAGGATCCACTGCTGCCACTCCACAAAGTTGGAACGAGAAGGCCGGGGTGTTGAGACAGCGTGGTTGATACTGATGAGAGGCCAGAGCTATGCCGTGTGGATCGTCGCCTCATGATGGTGGGGATGCTTCTATCAGAGTTTGAATCCTCCTCCTTGTGAGTAGTAGCAGCACTACTAGGCAATGCTTGTGAGCTATTTCCATGACTGTCAGCACCCGCCACTACAGTCTCCCTGCTACTTCTGCTCTTAGGGTTATTCTGGTGTACTGCATCCTGCACATTATTAGAGAGCTGACATCATATATCACATATCACACATATCACACATATCTTGATTGGTAAGCAGTGACCATGTAGTCCTGAGGTAGTCATCAGATGAGTGACCATGTAGTCCTGAGGAAGTCATCAGATGAGTCACATTGGAGCCTTGAGATACCAGCAAGTAACTACTATGGAGAGCTGTTGACGAGAGATATCAGTAAGCTGTGCTGAGCTACAATGGACTACATTGTTCTGCTGTGATACAAGTACACACAACCGTTCACACTACTACCTGAGGACACACAATCGTTCACACTACTACCTGAGGACAGGAAATCATGATCCTCCTGCACACTTTAAGGGCCTGAACAGTCAATCCTGCAAGCTGTTCAATGTAGGAAGGATCAGTGCTTCCATGTCCCATTACGTCCTGCTGCTTATTCTGATTACGAGAGTAACTAGGCATCACTGTTGGGATAAAGTTGGTTGAGGAACCCGCCAGCGCTGAAATCCGTTGAAAGATACGCTTCATTAAAAACTCCAAGGTACGGAGCAGACAGTCCAAGCTACTAGTAGCCGTACACCCGTCCATGTATGCGGCAGAACCTCTCGAGCGATCTGAGATCACATCGTCTGTGACATCACTTCCACCACTACCAGCAGCAGGGACAGAGGAGGGGGCAACCAGCTCATGCTGAACATTAGCATGATGAGTGATATGTGAATAATCGGCTGATGGTAAGGCGTGTCGTTTAGACAATCTCAGCAGTAGGTGCCTCAGGAGGGTTATCTCAGCCTGAGGGCTCAGCAGCCAGCACTCACTAGGAGGGCTTGATGGCATGCCCATGATTGGCTGGGAGCCTTGATCACTATAATGTCCTCCCCTGACACCATGCTTGTTGTCTTTCAAAGCATAATGAGGATGTGCAGCATCAGCATCCGAGGCAGGTGCAGGTAGCTGAGCAGCCACATCTGAGGCAGGTACAAGTAGCTGAGCAGCCGCAGTACAAGCTTTAGGTGCTGAATTAGACGAGCGCCTAGTAGTCTGCTTACTGTAAAATATTAGAAGGAGGGGGGTAAACAAACAGTTGAGGGATGCAGAGTTGATACAAGGGTGTAGACCAAGAAAAGAGGAAGCAGGTGCTGATGCTGTCAAGTGTCATTGTTAGCAGGCTAACTACTTTAACTGCTACTGAAAGGCAGCAGCAGCTCATCACTGCTGCTACTCCTGCCATACTACCTCATAAGTCATATGAGTGCTTCTGTTATGTACCGACTGTCACAATTCTCACATCAGCTCACAAGGTAGTAGTACCTCTCAAACAGCCAAGGTCATTCTGTATCTTTCAGCTCACCTGGTCGTAGCTCTCAAACAGAACCTGGCATTTGGAGCCTCTTCTTCCTCCTGTTGCTGCTGCTCCTCAACACCACGAGACATGTCAACCATCTCTGCCCTAGAGCTATCATGGCAAGTACCAACACATGCATGTGCAGGAGGTCCTTTGATCCCCAATGAAACACTTCTCACATCGCAAGAAGAGCTCAGAGCTGCACCACCTGCTACTGCCACTGCACCACCTGCTACTGCCACATCCGGCTGCTGCCTGGTTGAATTAGTGGCTTTCAGGTGTGGCTGATGTATAAGCAGTACAGATCCAGGACCCTGCCTGTTGTATCCTGATAGTTCCACAGCCAGCAGGCAGCGGTACATTTCCAGCAGGGCTACCCCAACCTCAGCAGCAGCATTATACTGAATGGGATAATCATGACTTACTATACCTCTGCATAGTGATGAACTAGGCATCATAGTATTACTAGTACTTCCAGCATTAGCACCCGGCATTGGTTCCTCCCCCCTGCCGTTCCTTAAGCCTTCAGCTCCTCCTTTGATGTCGCTTGTTCTCATCATCCCATTCACAACAGAAGTAGCTTGACTGCTAACTGCACTTGCAGCCTGCCTCAGCAAAGAGCAGAGGACAGCTTGTCTTGCAAGAGACAGCTGCTGCTGGGCAGCTATGGTAGCAGGAGGATGTACATCCTTAGCATGATCTTGGTTGATTAGAGGAATTATTGCACCGGCTGGTGTGGACTCCACACCTCGCAATCTACCCTCTGCATTGCCTGCACTTCCTTCTTCAGGCTGAACGACTGCTGTCGCTGCCAGGCGACCACCACCAGAGCAAGGCCCAAGTAGGACGGCGTTGGCTGCTGCTGCTTCCTCACTTGGCACTTCCTGCTGTTTCTTGAACCAGAGGCAAGCCCTTGGGTCCCTGGGTGACACCACTGGAGCTGGGAACCAACAGCCGTCTGTTTCTAAAGCTTGCTGACTAGGCTGGCGGGTTCCTGGACCTAGTGGCAGCAGACTAGTATGTGCACAACTAGAAGCAGCAGCTGCTGCAGAGGAAGGCGCAGCCTGCCCAGCAGCAAGAGTAATACTGGTGGTCCCTGTTCCTAGTGCAAGATATGCTGATAACTCCCCCTGAGTACTGCTAGTACTGCCACCAGTAGACCGCAGTTTCTGGTTGAGGATTGAGAAGAGACAGTCCAGGACTGAAGAGGGGAGTGTGAACACAGCCTCACAGAACAAGGAGAGCATGGCCAAGCGAGTGGGAGGGTCACTGAGATCGTTGTAGTGTCCATGGCTGCCATGAGCCGTAGCAGCAGCAGCAGTACCATGACGGTAGTTACTGTCTGGTTGGATGGCATCTATCAAGAGCTGTGACAACATACTCATCAGATCACCATCAGAGCCAAGCACTAGAGATCTAGTACTTGTAGTGAAGCCATCAGCCTGTTGCAGAAGTGGCTGCTGCGGTGTACTAGTCACGGCAGGATGACCCCCAGAGTAGCTCCCGCCAAAAGCAAGGCTCCTCAGCAGTGCTCTGGTGATAGTTGGCAGTACTCCCACAATAGCCACCGTTGCTGGGGCCTGCTGCTCAGTGGTTGCAGGGACCACATCACGTCGCTGCTGCTGGCGCTGGTTGTTGTTACAATAAGTCTCTACATTAATGATGTGTGCAGTATCTACTGCGAGTACTGCTGCTGCTGCTGCTGCTGCTGCTGTTGCCTTGATGTCATACTCCTTTTGAGCTCCATCTGGCACCAGCAACACAACCTGCTCCTCATCCCGGTGGTCACAGATGACTCTCATGGGGGCTCTCCGCAGTGGCGGTACAACATCAGCCTGCCTCTTCCTGCCAGCTTCCAAGCTGGGACTAGTTCTAAGCAATAATGATGGTGATGATGACATGTAGTGCACCAGGCTCTCCTTTTGCAACTGCTGCTGTGGTACTCCACTGGAGGTACAAGCGGTACGGCTACAGCGAAGGTGGAGGGTGGACATGAGGGCCCTCTGCCATGATGACAGCAAGGTGGCAGCAGCTGCAGGACGTGGTGATGATGGGAGGGACCACCAGCCGGCATCAGCAGCAGCAGCAGCAAGAGCCACCGCCCGTTTACTGCTTCCTGTTGGCCGCCCTGGAAGGACATCACAACCATCACGTAGTGCAGTTAGTAGTGCCGCCAGAGCAGCAGGATTGCGCTGCTGTAGCTGCTGTACAGCTCTGTATTGCATGCTGTCCTCTCTAGTCATCGCCAACTGGCGGCCATCATCCTTCTGAGTGGCGCAGGCTGGCGCTGCTGGAGGAAGCGGTACTGCATTGTACTTTGAACCGAAATCAGCAGTTGGAAGCAGCAGTAGGTTCCCCTCCTCTAGCCAATGACTCACAGTTTTTAACACCTGATCTAGCACAGCAGATGATGATACAAGCTGGGTATCATTCTTAGTACTACTACTTCTCTTGGGTAATGTAACAGCAGGCAGTACTAGCACTAGAGGACGCGGTGGTACATCACAGTGTATGGCTAGCATCAGCAGCTTCTCCATCAATGCCTGTGCTACTTTGATCTCCTCATTATCCTCCTCTTCCGGCATGCCCTCATCACATAGCCACTCCTCCTCATTTCCATGACTGCCGCTTAAGCTGCCCTTGCTGCTGCTGAAGTGTGCAAAAGGAGATGCAGCTGAGGGTAATAAGGATGATGATGGAGGACAGCATGATGACCATAATGTCTGCTGGCTGCTGCTGCTGCTGCTGTTATTAACTAGGCCAGACCTGATAACAGCACCAACCACCTCTGCAACCACCAGAAGCTGCTGCACTACTAGAGCCTGCTGCTGCTTACTACCAGCTAGGTCACTAGTTAGATGGTGACTGCTTGATTTTATAGCATTACCATCATCAACTAGTCCCCTCTGATTATTGCCTGCTACTGCTCCCCACGCATTAGCAGCACCTCTGGTGGTGGAATTGTACCTCTCTGGATTGCCTTCTGTCATATTGAAAAGTTCTTGGTCACTTGAAACTGTCCCCGCCAACCACCGCTCTTGGTCTCTTGGACCTGTCCCCGCCATCCACCGCTCTTGGTCTCTTGGAACTGTCCCCGCCAACCACCGCTCTTGGTCTCTTGGAACTGTCCCCGCCAACCACCGCTCTTGGTCTCTTGGAACTGTCCCCGCCAACCACCGCTCTTGGTCTCTTGGAACTGTCCCCGCCAACCACCGCTCTTGCCAGAATGAGTTGGAGCAGGCATCATCATAATGGTCCCCATCAGAGGCAACATGATAGCAAAAGGGTGAGGAGTATGGAAGGTATGAGGAGGAGGTGGAAGGCCAGGGGTCATGGCATCTGGTGCTGCCTCTGCTAGCAGCACCAGAGTCTGATGCTAGCGTCATCATGCTGGGGCAGGAGGAGCCAAGGCTGTAGGAAGAAGGAGAGCTTGGTGCGTTCCTGCCCTCAGCATTTAGTTGGTTATTGCTGCATCCGGCTGCCCGATGTGGTGACGCAGCTGCTGCTGCTGCAAGGGGTGTATGCACACCCTTGAGAGATACTGAGGGTGTGTGGCCACCTCCTGCAGCCTGAGTACTGAAGCCATGAGCAGCAGCAGCAGCAGCAGCAGGGAGGACGACAGGCGGCGGATGACCCTTGTGGCCCGAAATACTGGCTGTGGAGTCATTACCAAGAATTCCACAATCAAAAGTACCAAAATCCAGCAGGGATGTAGACTGAAGCGGCAACAGGCACCCTGCTGCTTCAACCAGCTCCTGTCGCAGTAGGTGGCAGTACGGCAGCAGGGGGGATACAGCTCTCAGGAATCTGCGCACCACATGCTGAGGCTCTAGATCTAAGATGATGCGTAAGTGTGGGATCAGTACAGTGGTCGGCAGGCCCACTCCATCTTCTGTTTGCAGTACACTCAGTAAACGCTCCAGATCCCCACCACCAATCTGTATGCGCATCATGATGCCAGCAGGATGAACCAAAGGCTATGACAACTAAGCAATACATCATTCAGCCACAGCAGGTGCTGCTTAAAGAAAAATAATGCAATTAATCATTAATAATGCATTTAAAAGGAATCAAGGAAGGGAAAAATCAATTGGCCTGCACGCAAACTGCTGCTTGCACTACTATTAGTACTAATAGTATTCCTACTATTAGTACGTCGAGCTCAGGGTTTAGCACATCTCTTGCCTTACTTGCCTGTGCCTTATCAAGTAGAGCAGCCAGGGCCTCATCTGCACTACTGGGGACGTTGATGTCTGGAGTAGCCGTCGTGTTGAGTTGAACAAGCAGATGCTTCGCCATATTATCTACTACTGATAAATGCCGCTGGTAACTATGCTGTTTGTTGTCATGATGACGGTACAACTGCAGCAGTGCCTCCCCATGCTGCTTCACAGCCAACACCAAGCTGGTCTCATAGAGTAAACCCTCCAGGGTGCTCCATAGACACTCAACAGGGGTATTATTTGCAGTTATGGGTAGGCAAAGTAGAGCAGTATGATCATGTACTCCTCCTTTTTCCTTAGCACTGATGGAACCATCTAGACCATCTGTCAGTATTTGATGATCCACTTGAACACGTTGGATTAGCCCTCCAATACAGTGACTAGTACCGCTTCCAGTACTCCCTGTCCTTGTCGTGGATGACATACTGCCGTGTGTTGTGGGTTTCTGATTGCTGCTGATGTTGCACAGCTGTTCCAGAATCTGGTTGACGCCCTGCTTGAAGGTATTTGCAGAGCTCCACACAACTGAGTGAAGAAATGAGCGCGAGATATCAACAGCATTGGTGAGCTCAGGTGCAACAGCAGGCATGCAGGTAGGACCCATTTTGTGATGAATTATGCCATCAGGCAGCAGAGCTGGTGCTTCAGTGGCAGAGTATGTGGTGGTGGTCTTGAGGATATTTGATTCAGGAGTTACTAGGTGAAGTGACTCAGGTGACAATGGTGGACCGGTTACAACCCATCCCATTGCAAGCTCTAGCAGCCAGGTGCCTGTCTCTGGGAACAGAGGCACTAACTCTGCAATACACCCCGACAGCTGCATAGGCCTGCCGTCATGATGAGCAAGAAGATCTCTGAAGTTTTGATGAGTGCTACATACACAATGTGAGAAAAAAACAGAAAATGCACAAATGTTTACATTTGCATTGCAAAATGGGTCCACCATGGAGATGCTCATTTTATATGTTAGCTCTACAACTACTACGACCTTTGTACCAATGATGATGATAATCATGGCTGAAAAATGAGTATAACAGGACTTGGGTCAATCTTTATCTGTACCACTCACCTACACGCCTTGATGCATGTCAGCAAAGCATGTAAGGCTGGAGCTTGGTTAGAAGGACATGAGCTGAAGATGCAGACCAACAGAAGCATGTCTGCGGTACAGAAAGAGCATGCCTCTTTGATTGTAGCTGAGGAAGTGGCTGAGGTAGGTGTGATGGCGGTGGAAAGAACAGCTCCCACTTGAGGATGTATCATTATCTCCGCGTGCAGTGTGTCGATCAATATCTGCATCATAGGTTCAAGGGGTATGTGAAATACACAAATCAACACATTACATATTGCAAAGAACCTTGTAATTGTAGTCATTGTGTTGGTCCTGTTTGCAGGTCCTGGATGGCCCTCCTACCTGTGCAACATTGGCGTATGATATACAACGGGAGAACAGGTGGCGTATACAATGTGCCCAGTCCAGTGTATCCAGCTTCTGCTGGCTGCAAGTGTCGTGTTCCTCATCCTCTGAAGCACTGATGGGAGGGGTGGAATCAGTCTTAAAGCTACATGCCAACAAATGAACGCTCTCCTCCAAGAACTGTACTAAACATTCAAGGTGTTGAGATGCAGTACATGAGGATGCGGCAAGGCAGTCAAGTATATACAAAGCATCATTGATATCACTGTTGTGCTTGATTAGTCGACTGCCCATAGGCAATCAGGCGTCAGGCCATCGATCCAATAAAACTAAAAAACACAGCTTGGACCGTGTTTTAAAGGCGAACACAAGGTATGAGACAACAATGTAACCTCAGCAGGATGAAGTAACAAAATGTTTTTGAATGCCAACTAGTACGGCAGGCCAGATGATGTGATGATAACTTCCTCAACATTTTGAATAAAACATGCTATATTTCGTATTCGTACTTACAGAGGTTTTTCTGGGTGCAGTGACGACCGAACCTATTCAGGTAATGAGGACTGGAAAGGTGAAACTTCTACATATGATGTTGATAGCAAATTCTAAGTGCTATGCGTAACGAGCATTATAAGAAATGGAATGAAATGTGTGTTGCTGAACATGTAGTTGTTATGCTTAATCATAAAACAGCTTGCCATCACTATGTTTACTTCAAAATTGTGTGCATTGTAAGTTTGATAACAACATGAACCCATTCTCCCAGGAGTTCGTATAAAACCAGAGATTTGTGGAAACCATCAGCAGCATAGTTCATCATGGGCATGTCCTTACTTACAAATAACTATAAGCTCTGTAGGCATAACAAATTAAGTCGAATACACTGCATGAGAGGACAGTGTCTTCCATCCTGAAAGCACGATGTGCTATAATCAGTATAGTTAAAGTAGAGGGTTTCCTCCCCTGCTTTAACTGTCCTTCCTCCACCATTCTGGTTCCTTGACAGCCATACAACTATTAGGCAAGTGACAATGAGTGACACTGTTGTAGCTGTGATTACTGTTATTGCACATTCTGAGTTTGTACAATTTTCTCAGCAAATTCAAAGCATGCTCCATCAACGTACTCTTCATGTCCAATACTATTGCCACAACATGCCTCATCATTTTGTCTTATCTACTTTATCTCATGTCATTTAAGTATTTAGCTGAAGTCTTTTTGTTGCTAGACTTCCGAGTTTTATTTAGGCTTTAACACTTAGGTGCAGGGACGTTTTGCATTTTTAGGGATGCCTTGGTTAGGCTAGGGAGGGCTACTCCCTGGCCTCCTCATCCATGGCCTCCCTCCTAGCAGCATGCTGAGTCCTGTTTGCCTCATGCTCTCGCTCCCTCAAATTTAATTCGTTGTCTTGTAAGTATTGGTCTTAGGTACACGATCATGAAGATGGTGCAACTAGAACATAAATACTAACTGTACAAGCCCTCAGCTTTGGCGACTCGTATGCTCGCTGTGCACGGGGGACTCGCTAGTTGTAGCATTCGCATAAACGACTTACAAAGAGTCTCGTAAGCAGAAATAATATCAGTTTTACAAGGTTTTCACAAATAGCGTGATTGACAGCTCCGAAAAATATACCACTTGTGATTGACAGCACCGAAACCAATCGGAGCTGTCAATCATAAATATAGTTATTAGAAGCAATGACCTTATTTACATCAAGCTATGAACACAGTAACAAATAACAAAAATCAGTGGAGTTTGAGGGTATCGATCCCCCTACCTCTCGCATGCTAAGCGAGCGCTCTACCATCTGAGCTAAAACCCCATGTAAACCCTCGAGTTGTCACAAAACTTGCACATTACAAAGTAGCACGTTTCCAGGTCTGAGGCAAACTACTGAAAGTTCAATAAGGTATTGTCAATCATAAGAGTCCATTCGCTGAGAATAGATGTCAAAAATATAGATGCGAATCTGAAGTACTGAGAAAACCTAAGGCTAACTAATGCTAAAGACGGTGATGTGAACATTGAAACACCTGTGGTGGAGAGATGGTGCAATCTATTTGCTGAGGTACTGCTGGTGAAGTTGCTACAGCATAGGTTGCTTTTCCCCTCTCAGAGCCAGTGATGTGAATCGAAGTCCTGGTGCTCTCCTGAAGTTCGTTCCTGCAGGATGCACCAGCAATGTTCGGCCTTTACATGTTGGTGTGCACAAGCCCTAGAAGAATTCAATCATGCTCACATTCAATGGTGAGGCTTTCCACACTCCACACCTGGTGAGGCTCAGCCAAAGAATGTTCAGATGGACTTCAAGATCAGCGCTTCAAAGGATCTCCCATGCTCATTCATTGCAGCTGGCATGCTGAAATGTGAAAACCTCGCGTGACATCATGGTACTTGCTGCATGGAGAAAGCCTAGCATATTGGAAGCTTTTAAATTAGCAACTCAGCTCAAGGCAGCTGAATTACTAGGGAAGGCACAACTAGCAATACAGTTGAGGAGGAAGTGGGCAACAATGGCCAGGCAGGATTCTGGAGCTACTGAAGAAGCTGTGTAGAAGCTGATGGAGACATTGAGGACTCTTAAAGAACATGCCAATAGAGGGACCTTGCCATCTTCACCTGCTGCTCCTATAGCATATATAGCATCAACAATGCCTGCTTAGAATGTCTCCCCCATGAAGTGGGGTTGTGCAGAGCTGCTCTCCACCTTGCTGCAACTAGGTTGTCGTAGCTTGCCATGTCTCAAGCACAGAATAACATCAATGCTAATAATAAGCGGAGCCAGAGACCCAGCAAAATTGGGACTGGCAGGGGTAAAGGTAGAGGCGGAAGGGAGGGAATGAGGGTTAGAAGGTAGAGGTAGAGGTCTGTTAGCTAAACCACAGCTCACAATATCTGAGGTTGATGAAGAGCATGTTCTACTGGAAGAGACAGATTTGTATGCAGAGGGAGAATATGAACAAGAGGAGCTTGAAGACGAATCATTTTCATCATCTGACAAGGAGGATCATGATTATCTGCTGAGGAGGAGGAAGAGGAGGATGACGCACAGAAGCGAGAAGAAAAACAGTTTGCTCCAGTGTCAAGCAGGGTTGGACGTTTAGTTCAGAGGTATAAACAGTTTGACAGAGCTGTTGGTATGCAGAGCTTGCAGAGTATGTTTATGGCGTCAAATGCACATTATCAAGATAGGGTTTGTATGGTTATGACACGAAAATGCGATACAGATAAGCAAAATTTTCACAAGAATGGCAGTGAAAGAAACACTATGTCTTGGAAGCCACGAACATCGATTTGATGCCGACCAAAAACTTTGATGCCTATCAAAACGCCTATCAAGAGATCAAAGGACAAACAGTAAAAAGCTGAATAGTTTGTAGCACGCATGGTGGTATATACCTAACTACCTGTCAAACCAGTATCTAGGGCATTGTTCTTTCATTTTCGACAGACACTTCAGATTCAAAAGGCACAAAGCCATGGTACAAGTCAAATGATCTGAATACAAGCGCAGAATTTTGCCTAATCCACCTGAAGTTCACACATTCGTCCCACACAACTCTTAAGACTAGTCTTGAAGCGCAATATCGATATAAAAATGCAGAGCACTTTTCGTTCTGTTTATGCTGGTCAGACCGCTTTCCGACCAGCCGTCGTGAGCAGGAAGTCTCTTATCTGCAATGCTTCTGTTCTAAAGAGTATTCCTGTCCCTATCAAATCCCTTGATGGTGCTGATAAGGGCACTGAAGCTTTAGCAGTTCGAGTCGCTGAGGAGTCTGCTCGAGGTCTCGTTCATCGATACCTGGTCATGGTTCAACAGAATGCTCGAAGGGTGAATAATCAATATTCTATTTTTAATAGGCTACTAAAAGTTGGATAGAAAGCAAGACTTGTGATTGCAAATTCTTGGTTCTAGGGCACTGCAAGCACGCTCACAAGGAGTGAAGTCCGTGGTGGTGGAAAGAAGCCTTATGCCCAGAAAGGTACCGGAAAGGCTCGTCGTGGAAGTTCAGTTTCTCCTTTGTTCGTTGGTGGTGGTGTTGTCTTCGGTCCCAAGGTGAGGCTTATTGTATCATACCGAATTCCTACAGAACAATCACAATTTCAGGGCACAATGCCTTCTATATTCTCTGAGTTGCCCTTATTCATACCTGAATGTGTCTTGCTGTTCACAGCCCAAGGATTGGAGCATTAAAATGAACAAGAAAGAGCGACGCCTAGCTTTAGCCACTGCTCTCCAAAGTGCTGCTGCTGATGTATTGGTTGTAGAGAGCCTAGATGGCCAGGTGTCTGACAAGAAGACCAAGAGCCTGATTGCTCTACTAGGGAAGGTGAGAAGTCGCCAAGTATGCAACAAGCCATGTTCCACAGGTCTGGCATGCTGAGAGTTATCATCTCTATGAATTTAGCAGGCTCATGCCACATAACTATATCATTGAAACCATGTGACTGGGTGGCAGGCTCATGCCACATAACTATATCATTGAAACCATGTGACTGGGTGGCTTCACCATTATCAAGCTCATCCAGCCAACATCAGATTTGCGTGTTTGGTGACATCTTGGGATCATGGTTTATTGATATCTTTACAGAGCCTTCTCAGTGACTTCTCATTCCCTACGACTGCAGATTGGAGTGAGCCTGGAGAAGAAGACTCTGTTGATCACGAAAGCATACAATGAGTCTGTATTCCTAGCGGGCCGCAACATTGAGAAGCTGGCCATTAACACAGCAGACAAGATCAGTGTGTTTGATGTTTTGAACTCTGACAAAATCATCATTGAGGGTGAAGCATTGAAACACATCAATGCATTCTACGGGGAGTCTAGTGAGGAGGAGCCTGCCAGTAACGAGGCTGAGCCTGTCCCTGCTTCTGCATGAGTGGCAGGATGCCTGAACAGGCAGACGCTCATACAATTTACTATGCTGTTGTGGTCAGAGCATAGGAGGAAGAAGAGACAAACCAATCCTTCTCTAAATCCTTGTTCCTCGTAGCCATTTTGAGTTTAGACAGAAAATTAATTCAATGGTAGATACCACGACGTTCATAGAGAGTACTCATCAATTTAACGAAATCAGCCAACAAGAGTTTTGTAGGCTAACCTGGCGGGGGCATATTTATAGAGCATGCATAAAATCAAGGTTTCATGCTCGAATCAAAATTTTAGTTGCACCTAAATCTGTATTTTGAAAGTAAAGTGATGACAGTAAAATGAAGTAAGTGTGCAAATTTAAAACTGGCTTGCTGCTGGACTACACTGCTGCATGACACAGATTCCCAAAATGAAGGTTGAACCGTTCTCTCACGACACGTCAATAGGACTCCTTATTCATGACTGGGTTGAAGTAGGCTTGCTTGTGCTGATACTTAAGGAATGGCTTGTCCGACATAGCCTGCAAAGATTATCCCAGGCAATGTAGGGTAAGAAAGCAAAGCATTACACACAAGACTGATTTACACAGCTTAAAGCTGGGTACACAGCCTGAACTCAGACCTGGCAGCCTAAGGTGATTGTGCATGAGAGACCGAATGGAGAGGATTGGTTGCTTTACCTGCATTGCGGCTGAAAAGGTCTCATTCCTTGTTCCCACTGTTGGGTCATGCGGGTCCTTGTATTTCTCAACATTCCTTATTGACTGCAAAACAACAAGGACAGTGTCATGGGTATGAACACACATCAGTGTAGAGACGGACGGTGAAATGCCTAGCTATGAGAGGTAAGGAATCTAAATAGGTTCCTCCTTATCGCCATGTGAATATCACCATGCAAATACACAGAGATGCAGATGCAGATTGAATGGTAAGAAGTCAGAGAAATGATGTTCCCAAATTATTTCCTCAGACGCGTGGACTTGAGAGTCCATGAACAATCTTATATACAGGAGGACCCATGCATGTCAATGCCACTTGTGTTTTCAATCTACTCGCTAATAGGAGGTCACCTGGGGGTCAATAGTTGGATAAAAGGGCGGCCTCATAGACCCAGCAAAGGGTGTGGGATGCAACTTGAGCATTTCACTTCGATGCACCTTCTCCTCCAACAAATCTGCCTGGACTCAGAAAAATTGCACAGTCTGTTAGCAAGTGCAAACAAGAAAGGGAGTCAGCACAGTCGTTACCCAGAAAAGCAAAGTCTATCATTTAGTCACTTCAAGTACATTTAACAATAGCTGCCATGAGGGCTCAGCAGAACACTTTACCTCAGATTGCAGTCTTTGCACATCTATCCCTTGCACACCCACCTGATGTACTTTATCATATGGTACAGCCTGGCGAAGCGTAACAGAGGCTGGCAACTTGTGTCCATCTACCAACGCCTCAGAAGCATAGATGTTAGAGGGATGTGTGGCCTTCTTTCCAAGCTTTTTGATGGGTGGGAGATGTTGAGCAGCCTGACACACAAAGGAAAGGAGTTAGAAGTCTGCAAGCTATGATTGAACATTTTACGGTCAATTGAATTGGGTTATTGAGTAGACAGCACTTCATGGTTAAAGTTTGATCTTCTGGATAAAAGGGCCGAGAAAGTTCCATGACGCTGTTATGGTGTACCATTCAGTGCATCCTTGAGAACACACAAAAGGTTGTCCTAGAGGCTATCTTTGAATTGCGAGTGATCACAAAATGCTTGCCATATTCAAATTGAAAGCTTCCACAAGTCTCGAATGATTCATCAGCTGTTGCTGTGACCCCTCTCAAATGCAGAACACAGTCTTCACACCTGTGACTTGAAGCTGGCTTTCAAGTGCTCTTCTACAGGCGCTCCTAGCACAAGAGGCACTGTCTTGGTAGCCAGAGCGTAGGGTGAATTAAAGATGCCGGGCTGGGCTGCTGTTGACACCAAGTGATGTAATTGACCCACCCGGCTATCAAACAAGCGACGAGCCATGTCCTCTGCCATCTGCAGCATCATGCAAAAGAACAGAGCATTCAGGAATAACCCTCCTCCCTTCACACACACTGTGCTGATCAGAGGAGCATATATATGGGGATCAGCATACCTCTCTTTGAGCGCTGATAGCCCGTTGGGCCTCAGCCTCCATCTCCTTCCGTATTTCCGCATTCTTTGAGTGTACTTCTTTCAAATACCTCTTTCTAGCGTAGAAGTCAAACTTGGATTTCCTGCTCCAGAACCCCCGCCAGTGCCGCTGGATTACAGAGGCCTGGGCATCAAAGTAAAGCTGCAAACAGCACGACACACATATCCTTAGTATCTGCAAGACAATCGATTACATGGTACACATGATTACAGAGGCTTTGGCATCAAAGTAAAGCTGCAAACAGCACACACACATATCCTTAGTATCTGCAAGACAATCGAATACATGGTACACATGATTACAGAGGCTTGGGCATCAAAGTAAAGCTGCAAACAGCACACACACATATCCTTAGTATCTGATGATGATGATGATGATGATGATGATGATGAGGATGAGGATGAGGATGATGAGGATGATGAGGATGATGAGGATGAGGATGATGAGGATGATGAGGATGATGAATAGGCACATCCATTTCTAGGAGAAGGTGACAGCTCCCAAACAATGACAGAGATATCAACCTTGACTTTTAACTGTGAGTCTTATCAATCCCTGAATTGAAACCTGTGTTTCTCAATGTGGGTGGATCCTATTGATCCATAAATAAACATTTACCTCTCTCAGCTTCTTGTTCTTGATCTCTAGAGCCAGCGTAGCCCTCAGCCTTCCCAAGTAACCCCTCCAGTACCGCTGGATGTTCACTACCACATCCCTGACGCCATATGGGGGGTAACAAGTTTTGTGAGTCTTTTAGTCAGGAGGTGGAAGTGTGGGCTATGTTAGCCAAAGGGAGTATTGCATCTTTGAGCTTGGGAAGTTACGTAAGCACAAACAGCCCATAAGTCACCTTCACTTTCTTTTGTTTGCACGGTCAACCTCTTGATGATGTGATGAAGGTCTTCAATAAACTTACGTGAGTTTTTTCAGCCGTCTGCGAGTAAGAAAGCCTCTGGCACAGCTCTCTATAACAATTGCAGCTCTGACTTCAGCTGACCTCTTACTCTCTGCTAAACTGAGAGGAGAAGACAACAAATCACTGGAGTTGTTATTTAGAGAGAACAAACCACTAGAAGTATACACTTGAGGTGCACTCGACTTGAACACGGTTACAGCAAAAGCTAGCATTTAGGCGATACGCAAAATGCATCCATAGGTAAAGTTGATCTAACCTGCACGCTTTAAAGTACTCCTCTAAAACGCTTGGCACTTTGGATTTGAGCCTTGCTAGTGTCGACATTCGACCGTTGTATTTAATGGATTTTAATGATTTAAAAGAGATTTATAAAATACCCCATCGGTCCTGGGGCTCAGAGCCCTTCGCTTATGGCGAACTTAGTGGCTCCGGTTGCGCTTATTTTTAAAATTGCACGAGTCTCAAGAATTCGGAAGTTGGATTGCGTACGGATTCATGCAAGAGCAAAGCTTGCTGCTTCAGAGTGTTAATGCCGTACGAGAAGTTGTACTGCTCTAACAATTTTTCCAAAAATCACGAGCCTAGAAGTTTTAGATATGCAGAGTGATGTTGGGCCTAGGCTTTTCTTTCTATTCCCAAACCAAAGTATTTAATATCAAATCGATTCTCGACCAGACCCACAGAAGAATACAAAATCTGGTAACATGCGCATATCAGCCCAGTGCGAGGCGCATGCAAGTCTTGCAGGTCAGTTTTTTCACATTTAATGCAATGAGGCAGGTGTGGAATTCTGTCATGATCTATTAATATTTAATGTCATATTAAGGTTTATAACCGCCACATTTTCATGAACATGATCTCTCTGGGAGCTTTAATTCAAATTATGTATAAAGTATAAAGTGCTCAGGAGCCTGCAAGTCGTTATGTTAGCCGTACCAATGAGATCAGGCATCAGGCATAATAACAACTGCATGTCAATCACTGTCTACATCTTGCATGCATTACTCCCCTCATCAATCTGCTATTGCTCCTCTTGCTTTTCAAAATCTCAAATCAGAGCCATGAGAGCCAATTCTTCTGGGGCCCACCGGGTGATCAGTCCACCTCAAGCTATGCAGACTCCACCCTGTCGTCAGACGATGAAGAGTGCAACACATACAACCCTGACTACAGCAAAACTTACGATCCCCCAGGGCCTCAAATTCACAACAAAATTAGGACCTCTACACCCCGTGCTGAGGTAAGAGATGTGTGCTCTCTGTCTTCTTCATGAGTTGGTTTTCCAGTGCCAGCCAATAGTAGCCCAACATGGTTGACAAAACATATTGGCTCAACAAACCTGGAAAAAGCCCACATACTCATAGGCTGTGCACATGCCTGATGGTGGCAGGCACGTGCTATCCACTGGAAAGTAGAGAAAGCTCACACCCCTGAGGATTTAGTACAGGTATTTTTCGAAACAAGGTTACGATTCAGTTTCCAAACAGCTTCAAAAATATCTGCATAGACTTACATCTAAGACAAAGAACAAGGCCCTGGGCTGTGTTTTGAAGGATTTCTTACTCCCAGACTGAATGTTTCACATAATTCAGGTTTTGCAAAATCCAGCAATAGACCTGCTGCCAGAAACTGTATCGTTAGCCCTGCTGAGGTGGGAAGATAGACACATCTTGGGTTTTCCAAGTTGGGATTTTTTGTCAAAGACCCGAGGAGTGGAGATTTTGTTGCACATCCATCAAAGCCTGCATGTTCATGTATGAATATATTCATACTCCTTTCCAAGTGCCTTGGTTGATATTTGTGCATGGTTGATAATGTGATGTACATTTTTTATGGCAGGCTTGCTGCATGGCATACAGACGTTGGGGCAGCCGCTGCTCTGGATCCGGATTCCATGCTGGAAGCTGTGTGTCACCTAGAGAACCAAGTGGGGAATATAATTCATAATTATGGGCTACTGCTTGTTGGATCCTCTTTGCATGCACTGTATTAAAGGCTTAAGCTCGTAATACTAGTATTGTGATAGCTGTCCTGTCTGTTGTCATAGCTGTCCTAT
This sequence comes from Chlamydomonas eustigma, assembly GCA_002335675.1. Taxonomy (NCBI): domain Eukaryota; kingdom Viridiplantae; phylum Chlorophyta; class Chlorophyceae; order Chlamydomonadales; family Chlamydomonadaceae; genus Chlamydomonas; species Chlamydomonas eustigma. The sequence continues at coordinate 298,551 of BEGY01000011.1, forward strand.
CTGTTGTCATAGCTGTCCTGTCTGTTGTCATAGCTGTCCTATCTGTTGTCATAGCTGTCCTGTCTGTTGTCATATCTGTCCTGTCTGTTGTCATAGCTGTCCTGTCTATTGATCTCATTTATACCCCTGGTTTATTTCCTCACCTTTCCTTTCAGATTGTAAGATCATGTAGCACCCACCTCACATGCTCCACATCTACAATGGCTGACATAGTGTGGGCCTTAGCAACACTACGAGGCCCTTCTTGCGTAGATCTTGGAGTCGACACGGATGTAGATGATGATGTTGAACAAGGTGCTCCAGGTGGTGAAAAGGCAGTTATGGTAGAAAGGCCCATGAGCCGTACAACAGGTCCCTTTGAGTCTTTACAGAGGGAACTGGGCGTTGCTACCAAAATGCTGGATGGCAGATCCAAAAGGGAACTTCGTACAGGTATAAGATTAGAGGGCGGAGTGAGAATACACCCTTCACCAGCTGTAGCGAATGCTCCTGCTGGGTTTCAAATGCCATTGGGCGAATCCTGCAGATGGCCTGGTAGCGATGAGGTGCTAGATGCCGTAGTAGACTGGGGGCTCGGAGCTCTAGAACCCAGCACTAGTGAAAGCAGTAACCGCTCTGAGGAAGGAGTGGGGACAGGCAGGACAGCTCAGGCTGGTAGCACCTCTGGAAGGACTACCAGTTTTGTGGTAGAGAGTTGCCTTGTGGATAGTGATGCCTCAGCGCTTCAATTAAGGAGCTGTTCCACCCAGTGTCTTGTTTCCATGCTATGGGGATTTTCTGCATTGCTGGATCAGGTGCACTGAATGCCTGGTTGATGAACTCTAATATGATAGGTGTTCTATGGTCCAGACTGCGCAGTGTGCTGATCATATGCCATCAGTACCTCCAATGAAGCCTCCTCAGGACTGCTGGGCCTGCTGGTCCAAACGTGATGTCTGTTAGTATGTGTTATAACACAAACAACATTCCTTTGTTGAGTAATAAAGTGTATTATTGACTTATCATTACTTGCAGGCACACCAATCAGATGAGAAGTCATTAGAGACAACTCCAGTACCTCACCGGGAAGTGCAGCAAGTAGACGCAAGGAGCAGTTTGAGCAGTAGTCTGAGTAGTCAAGACTTTCAGTGGATGGTAACAGCCGCCTCGGCAAGTACAGCCCTCAACTGCAAAGGCTTGGATGGGCTTAAAAAAGGCAATGAGGGCAATGAGGGCAATGAGGGCAATGAGGGTGAGCAGACTGATGATGATGGATTCAGTGCTACTTTCTCAAGGGAGGTCTCGGAGCGGCGTGGCTTGTTCCTGGACAGACTGTGTTCAGAGCTTGTGGAGAGGTGATGGTAGATCTTTTCTCATGTCTCGTTAATAATTCAACAACATGTAGACTGTGCCTTTCAAAGCAACAACAGTTTGCTCATCATCTCTGTGTCGTGGCATCATGTGACACTAACTCAAGGGTCCAATATTATCATCAGGCTTCAGGAAGTAAGGACTGGGTATGAACTTCACCCTCATGACATCACAGACGTAGCGTGGGGATTAGCTGTAGCTGACAGGAGGTAATAAGAAGTAGCAGCAGCAACCTCAGGCGGAGGCAGGGTGTAAAATGTGTGAATTCCACAATAGCCAGCTAACATTCCTAGCTGCTTATGTAAAGCTGGTATTAAGATCAATTTGCCTTATTTGCGACAAGCCCTGCTTATGTAAAGCTGCTAGTAAGATCAATTTGCCTTATTTGCGACAAGCCCTGCTTATGTAAAGCTGCTAGTAAGATCAATTTGCCTTATTTGCGGCAAGCCCTGCTTATGTAAAGCTGCTAGTAAGATCAATTTGCCTTATTTGCGGCAAGCCCTGCTTATGTAAAGCTGCTAGTAAGATCAATTTGCCTTATTTGTGGCAAGCCCTGCTTATGTAAAGCTGGTAGTAAGATCAATTTGCCTTATTTGCGGCAAGCCCTGCTTGCCTGACCTACTTCTGGAGCAAGATAGCTGTGTTAGTTAGTAGCAAGATAGCTGTGTTAGTTAGTAGCTAGATAGCTGTGTTAGTTAACGTAGCAAGATAGCTGTGTTAGTTAGTAGCTAGATAGCTGTGTTAGTTAGTAGCAAGATAGCTGTGTTAGTTAGTAGCTAGATAGCTGTGTTAGTTAGTAGCTAGATAGCTGTGTTAGTTAGTAGCAAGATAGCTGTGTTAGTTAGTAGCAAGATAGCTGTGTTAGTTAGTAGCAAGATAGCTGTGTTAGTTAGTAGCTAGTTAGCTGTGTTAGTTAGTAGCAAGATAGCTGTGTTAGTTAGTAGCAAGATAGCTGTGTTAGTTAGTAGCTAGATAGCTGTGTTAGTTAGTAGTGTCTTCAATGCACTACATTGACTGTATGGCAGTCTCACGTGGATGCAGAACCTTTCACATTTTTTGTGCTGATCCCTCAAAGCTCCTTCCACGCCCTTGTACTGATTCCCCAAGACTCCCTGTCACCTCCTGCATTCTGTCTACCTGCTTATTCATAGTACAACTATTCCTGCTGTGAACTAGGTATCCAGCAGTAGGTCACCTCCTGCTTACTTCATTGTACAATGCCTGCTGTGAACTAGGTCTCCAGCAGTAGGTCACCTCTTACTTCATTGTACAATGCCTGCTGTGAACTAGGTCTCCAGCAGTAGGTCACCTCCTGCTTACTTCATTGTACAATGCCTGCTATGAACTAGTAGGTCTCCAGCAGTAGGTCGCCTCCTTGAGGCCTTGGCTCATGAAGTGTATCGCCAGCTCAGTAACCGCCACAGCCTCAACACTGCATTCCTGCCGGTGGACTTGGTGAAGCTATTGAGGGCCTTTGCTGACATGAAGCCCTCAGAGGGTGAGTCTCCCTGATGTGTGGACTATAGTAGTATCATTATGTGTGGACTATAGTAGTATCATTACGTGTGGGCTATAGTAGTATCATTATGTGTGGACTATATAGTAGTATCATTATGTGTGGACTATAGTAGTATGATTATGTGTGGACTATAGTAGTATAATCATTATGTGTGGACTATATAGTAGTATCATTATGTGTGGACTATAGTAGTATCATTATGTGTGGACTATATAGTAGTATCATTATGTGTGGACTATAGTAGTATAAGCATTATGTGTGGACTATAGTAGTATCATTATGTGCAGCACTCAACAGCAAGAGCTTAAGGGCTTTATCTGGGTCCCTGTATATCTTGAAATGATTGCCACGCTGGTGGTTTTTATTGTGGTGTACGTTGCGGCATCTCCTCCACTTTTAGCCTTCATAGGATGCATAATATGCTTTGCTGTGCTTCATCTATGCCCACGCCTTCACGATTTAGTCAGATACTCAAATTGCACTAATTGCACTCATGTTTGAAAGGATGGATTGATTATTCACACTTTGCCATGCAAACAGATGTTACTGTGCCTCTCATGTTGGATGCTGTGGGTGGTTATGTCATCAAGCGCATACGTGCTCGTCACGTGAATGCGGTGACCAAACCCAGTGACCTGGTGGCCATTCTGGAAGCCTTTGACCAGATGGGTCACAAGTAAGAGCATCAGCATCACCGCTGTAGTTGGTTGACCAGATGGGTCACAAGTAAGGAGCATTAGTGCCTGGGTAAAGGATGGCCCTAGACTCTCATCCAATAATCCTAAACCATAAACCATAAACCCTATTAGTGCCTGGGTTAAGGACGGCCCTAGACTCTCATCCAATAACAACTCTTCAAGTAGCATTAAGCTGCCTAGCAAGCTTTATTTGTAACATTCAGCTGCAGTATTATATAGGATGCCCCCCCCCCATTGTGTGTACTCCCAGTTCAGTAGTGGTTCCGGAGCTTCTTGCGGCTGCATCTCAGCAACTGGTTGGGGAGCTGGCCTCTCACAGTGAGTGGATTGAGAGCAACATGCGCTTCAGCCTTGATCCTTCTCCCTCATCAAGGTCCTTCCCACTTGAAGATGATATCAAGGAAACAGATCCTTCAGGTGACCTGCAATACATTCACACAGGGTAGTATGAAGGAATTGTATAATATGAGCCTTAAGATCTTAGTGGAGTATGGGTCATGTTAGGGAGTATCGTCGTGAACGTAGTTGTGCAGATGTGCTGCCTATAGCTCCAACTCAGCTGAAAGAAGAAGAAGGAGGCATGCAAGGGAAACAAAGATCTAAAAGAAACTATTTGTGTTAAGGTCCCTTACTATGATGATGAGATTGATGTCAAGCCTTGCCAAGGAAAAGGGGCCAAGGGTTTAGGAAGCAGTGACCAGCAGACTCTTAGGAAGCAGTGACCAGCAGACCCTTTCACGTGGCACTCTTGTCTTTTGCCTTTATGCAGTTCCAGAAGATCCTGTCCTGTCAAGATCCTGGCGGCGGTTTGTATCTCCATCGCTGATCGTGCGGATCATGCAGTCTTTCAGGGGAAGAGGAGTGGACCCTGGTGAGCTCGCGCTGAGCTGGCAGTCCATGTCCTTACTAATATGTTGCAGGCTGTTCATTGATCAACTAGATGTACTACACTTTCTATGTAGGCTGTTCATTGATCATCTAGATGTACTACACTTTCTATATTTATTAATGCTCCATAAACTTTTTCAGATGCTGATAAAAATGTTTTCACTGATGTGTGAATTAAATCCCTCTAGGTCGGTACCTGTTAGCGTGTATGCTAGTAGCCTTCCTCCCCCAGCTCCCTTATTGCTCGCCTTCTACGCTCTGTGGCCTCCTGACTCAGCTAGCTGGATTCAAACACTCCCCGGGAAAGCCAGCAGCCCACATGATGATGATCCAGATTGAGAAGAAGCTTTACAGGTATAGTTACTTGTCAGCACTTTGTTTGTGTTTTGCATTACAGAGAATCATATCAATGGTTGTTGTTGTGCATTCATATCAATGGAGCTGTATTTATTAAGAATAAATATGAATATCAATTTGGGGCCCTTTCTCTCGTGCTTAATGGCTTACTTTGCTGTGAGGCCTAACACACACAAAATAAACTCTCCCCAATGCCAGTGTTTTTTGTAGTTGAAGCCTCCAAGCCCGAAAGCCTCATGGTTGCACCCTAACCCTAACCCACTGTAATCTTCAGGTTCACTGCATCTCAGCTCCTAGTAATTGTTGAGGCCAGCTGTGTACTGCAGCTTCCCATCAAGAGTCATGTTGTTGACAGAGCTTGTCGTTTGTGCCTGATGGGAGATTTTGAAGATGAAGAGGAGGAGGTGATGGAGGGTCAGCAAGAAGATGACCCTGTTGACTCCACAGATGACTTGAGGAATGGAATGGCTAGCAGTAGCAATGCACTTGGCCCTGATGTATCTGTTGATAGCTTTAGTAGTGTGAAGAAAGTTGATAGTCCTATTAGAAGCAGGGATGAAGGGGCAGAGGATCGGGCGCACAAGGACAGTATGGACAGTATGGAGGGGTTTTCTGGGGAGGAAGCATGCCGTCTACTTATGGCCCTATCACTCTTGAATCAAGTTACAATTCAACGTCTAGGGCTGACATGCATGAGGGTGAGAGAAGAGGGTTTAGGGGTGACAACTAGACACTCATCTACTGAATTCAAATCATCAGCAAGGTTGCGGGCGGCCAGGTCTTTGTCAGCCACCACGTTAGTTAGTCCTATCAAAGTGCTCAGTCCTGTGGCGCTATTGGCAATTGCGTGTGGCATGGTCCTGTTGGGGGATGAGGGTGAAGAGATGGCGGAGGAAGTTCTGCCAGGCGATGTCTTCAGGGCTGTTAAGAGGTGTGTGGATGAGGCTCGCAGATTGCTAGAATCCCATCAAACATGACATTCTATTTTCCGATAGCAGGCTGTCTAGTTTCTAGTGGCTGCTGTTGGCAAGAGCTCCTTACTTCTGTCCTCGCGTCGCAGTGTTGTGTGTTGTAATGAAACTTAGAGGACTGCACTTTTCTGTATTTGTAACATTTTGTTATTTTTGTCGAAATTGTGGAATGTTAGGAAATTCTAAATCTTCTCAGTTTATACATTTTTCAGGGCTTGTATTATCATCTGCTAGATTGTTTTGCAATATTGCTCCACGAGCGCTTCACATTCATCAGAACATAGGATATTGATGAGCCTATTTAGAAGTCATCACCAGCACAGGCCCTAGGACAAAGAACCGTGCAACGCATGAAATGTGAATATTGGAGTTCAAATATTTACACCTGTAGCTTCGGGTAGTTCAAATACTTACACCTTGTAGCTCGTCAGCTTATTAGATCTTGATAGTACCAGCAGAAGATGTGGGAACTGATCCAGCCTCATGAGACATCATGCAGCACACGTAGTCCCAGTACTCCTACTAGTCATGTTTGAACAATCCACAACAAAGGCAATCAAAAATTCATAGAAAAAGACGTGACACGCAGGCAGACAGCCTGCTGCATGTTAACCCAGAGTTCAAGGATTGTAGAGCGTGCCTCTCATCACACAGATACGAGCAAGTGTCGCAATAAGTGAGGCTTCACTAGACAATAACTGTCCACAGTGATAAGCAAATGAACAAATATTAATCCCTCAAACACCCACTAGCTCTCTCAAGGTAGAACCAATACCGGCAGCAGGTGAGTCAGCAACCTATACATCGCTTACAACAACCACAACCACCAACCTTCCTCTTTTCCTGCAGACAGCTAGATAAGAAATTGATGATGTGTCACCTCTCAAGACCACTACCTCTGTCATCAGCTCCTGGGAGGTGTTCCACCAACAGCTGCAGCCTTGGCTAACACCCCCATACCTCCGCTACCTGTCAGGCTCCCCATATGACTACTTCCAGTCCCGACAGATCGGTCATCCACCCCCCCTGCTCCTGAACCTGTCATCAGTCCCCCTGTATGATGGCTGCCTACCAAGGAGCCACCACCGCCAACACCCAGCAGCCCTGCATCTGCTAGAGAGCGCTGTCGAGTGAGGGAGCCAGTCAGGGATCCAAAGTGGCCAGGCAAGCTGGTGCGTATAGACCTGAATGTATCATATAGCAGAAGACGAGGCATATTCAAAGGGAGAGAGAAACAGGATGAGGGAGGAAGAAGGCAGCCTGAGTGTTGAGCATAGCCTGAAGTTTCAATGAGTTACAGCCAGCAGCAGTGTGCATGGCACTGCATGAGGTTTCTACTAACCATACTAGCCAGCAGCAGTGTGCATGGCACTGCATGAGGTTTCTATTAACCATAGCCAGCAGCAAGGTGCATGGTATTGCATGAGGTTTCTACTAACCATAGCCAGCAGCAGTGTGCATAGCACTAAATGAGGTTTCTATTAACCATAGCCAGCAGCAGTGTGCATGGCACTAAATGAGGTTTCTATTAACTATAGCCAGCAGCAGGGTGCATGGCACTGCATGAGGTCTCCATGTAGCTTGGGCAATGCTATCTGAGGTGATCACCCTTAGTTTGACCTCAATCTGAGCACCCTCTGCCAAGAAGTCGCAGTTTTCTAGGGTTTGGTTTCCTACCTCACGTCATCGCTGTAAGAAGGTCTTCCTGGGAAGGACACAGGTGATGCTGCCTGACGGTGGCCTGGTGCACCTTGTTGCTGTTGCTGTGCTTCAGCATCCAGAGGAGGTAGCAGTGGCTCCTCAATGCTACCAGCAGCTGCAGCAGCTGCAGCTGCCTGCACTGCCTGGGATAGCAGCTTCCTTCCAGATGCCATGGCAGTCAGGATGAGCGGGAAGTGCATGGTATAGAAGAAAAGACCGACCCATGCCATGGAGTTGTACCTAAGTGATAAATTGAGATATTTCATCCTCAAAGTGATCTGATTCTAGTGCAATTAGTTGTGGAACATCGTACTTGTTTAGTAGCAGGACACATTTAACACATTTTAGCCTTCACAAACATCAACACAATCTTCCCGTGAGAGAAACAGACTACATCAAGATCTTGAAATCTGTATCAGATCACACTACCGGAAAGTAACAATAAGGAGTACATTGGAAGCTCCTTAACTGCATCAGCTATCCCCTATTTAACTAGACCTGAGACCTCACCCAAGACTCGTGTTCTTGACAAGCAGCGCCACCATCGTAGGTCCAACCATGCAGGCCCCTCCAGCAACCATACCAAAGATGCCATTGATGAAGCCTGTGACTGGGACATACTGCTCCAGAAGAGCAACAGCATTGGCGTACCTGCTCCGGAACAACAGGTTGAAAGCCTGATATGAGGCACATCAACACCTCCCATCAACTATGAGGCACATCAACACCTCCCATCAACTATGAGGCACATCAACACCTCCCATCAACTATGAGGCACATCAACACCTCCCATCAACTATGAGGCACATCAACACCTCCCATCAACTATGAGGCACATCAACACCCTCCATCAAATTTAGTACACCCTCCCTCCAACACTCCCTATCTCCAAAGATCGGTATTTGATCTGCTCAACACTTCAATCCACACCTCCTGCCCGCATTGCTCAACACCTTAATCCACACATCCAAGGACTCACCCTGCTGAGTTCCCAAATCCAGTCAGCACTGCAGACAGCAACAAAGCGTTCCAGCTCATCTGCCCCTTCAGCAACAAAGGGATGAAAGCTCCAGCCACAGAGAACGGTGTGCTGGCAAGAAGCAAGACACTTGGGGTCGTGAAGGGGGACACCACCACCTGAAAAGAAGTAACAATCACTGTAATAATTACACTGTGGGAGAGGATCATTAGGTACTGAGACACAGCTTTTACCATGCAGTACAGTCAGAGCTTCTCTCTCTCTCTCTTAAAATAACACATAAAAGCACTACAATGAACGTGGTAGTGAGAAATGTAACTTTTAACACTTGCTGTGTCAGTTCTAAAGGCACCATAAAATCAACTCCCATAGCTTCCAGCGTCACTCTACTCACTCCTACGACCCGTCCAAATGTGAATGCCCCCCAGAAGCTGGAGTTGGCCAAAGCAGCATCTGTGTCTGTGAGCCCCATCTCCTTCGAGGCAAAAGTGAACAGCCAGTTCCCGATAGCAGTCTCCGCGGCAGTAGTGCAGAATACAAGGACGATGACCGCAGTGGTACATACAATCTCTAGAGTCTGTATCAAAAATCATGGCAGAAAAAGACGGGTCTTGATCATGGAGGGCAGAGAGAGATTGATCTATTATTGATCATGGAGCAGGGCAGAGAGAGATTGGTCCATCAAGCATCACGTCATGAGAGCAATGTCTGTCAGCGTGGTGTAAGATTCAAGGAGGTGCAATGTCAAATTTCTTGACCCTGGAGTTGAGTATACGTTTTACAAACCTTGTTTGTCTTCAACTCAATGTCCATGTTGCCGTCATCCCCTTCAACTTCCGCCTCAGGCTTGGGCTTCTGTGGTGAGACCACAAATAAGAAGGGCAAGGTTGACAGGAAGGAGACAGCACCCACAAGCCAGAAGACAGCCAAGGGTGAGCCAAGGAACTGACTGCAGGCCTCAGCTGCCAAAGGTATGAAGAAGCTGCCCACACCAAACATGGCCAGTACCTACAAACACATGCTGAAGGTATGAGTAGAGGAATACAACACAGAGAGTGATGCTGTCATCAGTCATTCTCTTCTGGTAAGCTGGAGACCAGCTAGGGGTCCACGAAGAGCCATGGAGAGTAGCATTTTGCATCATTACAGTGAGGGGCATACTGAGAGTACTAGCCTCTCAGTTTTTGTGTTACATTCTCAAAACTGAGATCAGGTCTTCAACTCATAGCCATACCAACTGATCCATACATCCAATTTTTGCTCATCACTTAAGAGGCAGATTGTGTGCATCAGAATATGCAGTATCTTCATGCTTATAGCCATGCTCAATACTCCTTTCACCCAAGTGCATGCTACCTTACACTGTCACCTCTTACCAGGTTTAAGGCACCACCCGCCTTCTTGGGGAACATCCAGCCCAGAGAGGTGAAGACAGCAGAGTTGGTGAAGTTGTAGGAAAAGCAGATGATGAAGTACAGTGCAGTCAGGGACCATACGGACGGCATGAGAGGCACAAGAGAGAAGCCAATTGCCTGTTGAAAAGAAGACATCTGCTCAATCAGTTGCCCGTTGCCAAAATTGAAATGGCAACTTAACATGATGGTATTTCAAAAAATCTAGGGAAATAAACAATGCTTTGAAGCATCAGAGATGTCCTGAGATTGCATAATCGTCACGATGCGACACGTGTTCACACGGAACCCACCTCAATCAACAACGATGCTATGAGCACATGATGTGTAGGAAATCGATCCACAAACCATCCTGAAGGCGTCCCACTGATAATGCAGCTGACACCCAGTGCGGTGAACAAAGGTGACAAGTCCGTCTCGTCCACGCCTAGTTTTTCAGACAATGGCTTGATGGTTGGGCCCAAAATGCTAACCTGACTCCCAAATATAATGAATGAAAGGGAGTAACCTATCAAGCACACGGTGTGGTATCGAGCTAGCTTAACGGTAGAAGCTTCGGATGGAAGAGTATTCTCTCCATCAAATAGTTTCTGGTGCTGATCAATGTCTTTTGTCATATCTGTAGAGCTGGGTTGGAATAAGATACTGTTAATTGATTTGTGAATAAGTTGTGTGATTTGTACCCTATAGGCTCAAAGTTCTGTGTAATCGGCACTCATGGTACAGCTACGTTGATGCCTAATCTGACAGACCTCTCGTCAGTTACCTCTCTACACACTATGACACCGCGGACACGTGTTGAGTGCGCTCCGAAAGATTTCGACCTGACATGCTTTGTGTGCTGTTCATTTCAATTGCACGCATCGTCATATCACAAATCAGTTAAGGAAACATGCACCTGAGAACGCCTCACGCCTTCACTAATGTCTTATGTCTACCAAATCACAAATAAAAATCCTAGGGTTGTCATCAGAGAATGACCTTGCAAAACATTTTACGAAGGTGCTCCTAGGTAGGCAGCTAATCTCAAAAGGTCTCCAAACACCCCTCCTGCTGTCACATCAGCCCCAGCACCTGGGCCTCTGACTACCAACGCTTGTTTGAAGTACCGCTTTGTGGTGAATGAGATGATGTTGTCTGTGCCGTTAAGCTGTGCAAATGGGTGAGCCTTGGGATATCTTCTCAGTTCTACAGATCCTTTACCTGAGAGCAGAATGAAAGACTTGTGCAAATGTTCTACATGTTCACAACTTTCAACAGAATCAGAACATTGTAATTAGCAGTTGTAGCATATTGGACTGCATTTAGAGATGACACACACCACGCACACTTAACAGCAATATAAGATATGACTATATATCATCACTAAAATAATAATAATAATAATAATTACAATAATATTTTTTATTATGTTTTATTATATCATCACTAAAATAATATTTATTATAATGTTTTATTAACCATTACCCTGAACAACAAGCATTGTTGGTTTCTACGACAACCACCAGGCCAGAAGAAACTGTGCAAGAAGATTGATGAGAGCATGTTTCCTGAGCATGTCATATACAGCATGTCCCCACACTCACCTGCTTCAAGGTCTACCACTCCTACATATCTTAACACCTCTCCTGTTGCTTCAGCCTCTTTCAGCTTCGTCTGAAAATATAAATAATAAGACAATTTAACATTGAAGATGTCAATGTATAATTATTTCCTAGGGTGCAAGGAAAAGGCATTCGATAGACTCTGATCTTGTAGCCTGTTTCAGAAAAAGATCAGTCTAGTTCTATGTACATCATATTGATAGGATTCCAATCTATTTATGAGAAATTATGGTCTACATACAATGCAAGTAATACTCTCCTATGTCGAGTTTCATGAGCCGCCGCATATACCTCCCTCTCCTAACTGTCAATGTCATGTTTCATGAGCCGCCGCACATACCTCCCTCTCCTAACTGTCAATGTCGTGTTTCATGAGCCGCCGCACACACCTCCCTCTCCTAACTGTCAATGTCATGTTTCATGAGCCGCCGCATATACCTCCCTCTCCTAACTGTCAATGTCATGTTTCATGAGCCGCCACACATACCTCCCTGTCAACCCTAAACCCTAAAGCCACACATACCTCCATCTCCTTGTCAAACTCAGGCAGTCTTGCCATGTACTCATCTCCTCCTTTCAACGCCCTCAAGGGTTCTGGAACCAAGCTCATGACTGGGATGTCGTCCATCTCCACCATCAGTCCTGTCTCACGAGCTAGGATGCAAACCTGAAGGCCAAACACAATTAACATAATAGTTGGACTGTGAATGTGGCAGATAAAAGTATCTGTGAGTGAACACACACTGGTCAGGAGAAGAAAAACAACTGTACAAGCTAGTTGTGCAAGGGGATATACGATAGCAACAAAAATATTGCTCATTGATTTACGTGCAATCTTACTTCCATGCTTGGGATTTTCAGTTGAGAAGTAGTTATGTGGACAGCCTCATAGTTTCAGCCAAATTCTTCCAGCCTCTGGAGACCTTCCAAGACATTGAAATGCCATTCATGAGCCTCACCTTCCAAGACATTGAAATGCCATTCATGAGCCTCACCTTCCAAGACATTGAAATGCCATTCATGAGCCTCACCTTCCAAGACATTGAAATGCCATTCATGAGCCTCACCTTCCAAGACATTGAAAGCCATTCATGAGCCTCACCTTCCAAGACATTGAAATGCCATTCATGAGCCTCACCTTCCAAGACATTGAAATGCCATTCATGAGCCTCACCTTCCAAGACATTGAAATGCCATTCATGAGCCTCACCTTCCAAGACATTGAAATGCCATTCATGAGCCTCACCTTCCAAGACATTGAAATGTCATTCATGAGCCTCACCTTTCTTGCCACATCAGTTCCATTCAAGTCGTCTCTTGGATCGGGCTCGGTGTATCCTTTCTGCTTGGCCTCGTTCACAATGGCACTGAAGGATCTCCCATCCCCAAAGGTATTGAAGATGTATGATAAAGTTCCTGAGAGATCATAACCAATAGATATAATCCTTCATCAACCTGCACGATATCAGAAGTTAAGAATGTCACACTTAAGGATGCTCCACAAGGTGAGGATCTCACCAGATAGGATGCCCTCAATGCGAGTGACCTTGTCCCCTGTCTCTTGAAGCTGTTTCACAGTGTTCATTACAGGGAGGCCAGCACCCACAGTGCCCTCATAGAAGAAGTGGACATAACCTTCACGCTGGATCTTGCGTACTGCCTGGTACTGCTCCAGGGGGCCACTGCCCAGCTTCTTGTTAGGTGTGATCACATGAATGCCCTGAGAATGAGGAAAGGAGCTAAGTATTACTTGTAATAAAAACATATCAGAGACCTTGCTCATTTTGATAGACTTGACATGCAAGCTAAAGAACAGAGTAGTTGGTATACCTTCTGCATCCAGCTGAGGTAGTTGGAGGCAGGTACATCGCTGGCAGTGCAATCAATGATGCAGGTGTTTGGAACAAAAGTGCTTCGGAGCTGATCCCCAAACTTCTTAAGGTCACAGGGCTCACTCTGTTGGAGGCAAAGAGCAACATCAGTTGCATACAGTGGTGGGGTACAGAGTACGGGAGGTCTGAAAACGAGGAGGAGGTTTGAAGTGCCAGCATAAGAGCAATAAGACAAAGCACAGGTGACGAGCCATCTGTAGAACACAGCGTAGTGATTCCTTGTCCTTGAGACTGAAACTTTTGTACTTATACCTTTGCATCGAATTCTTCCTTCCAGTTGTCGAGGTCGATTCCAGTTTCTTTGAAGAGCATCTTCTTGCTGCTCGCAATGCCCAGCACTCTTATGTCTATCTTGAATTCACGGTGCAGTTGTTCGCACTGCAGGCGACGAGTCATGACAGGGGCACATCAGGCAGGACGAACTCCATGAATGTGATCGTCTCAAACCTCAACATAGAGCTGAAATAAATATGACTAGTGAAAACCTTCCATTGATCAAGGACATACATCTCCTTGTGATATGATACCTGGTCTTTCAATTGTTGGATTAAAGTGGCTCCGATCAGGCCAGGTCCCACAATGCCAACTCCAATGGCGGTGTCTGAGAGGTAGAAGCGGGAGTGCACTGCTCTCAATCCTCTCTCACTGTCCTTCTGATCAATCAGGACTGTGATGTTGTACTCCGAGGAGCCCTGAAATAACACCAGAGGAGAATCATCAAAGTTCAACAAAAGTATGTTCATCAAGGAGATAGATGCCAGAACAGGTTCATGCTATGCCAGCATCCCTAAGAGAAGGATCATCATCCCTAAAAGAAGGATCATCATCCCTAAGAGAAGGATCATCATCCCTAAGAGAAGGATCATCAAGTCCTTCAACTGGGGATCATGGTCCCTGACCAACACCCAGGTTCTGCTTATCAGGGGGACATGGATGGCTGTCACTAAGCCAGGGGTGCAAGCACATGGATGGTATGGAATCCTTGAAGTGTGAACCTTTGCACGGATTCATTATTACTAGCCTCCTAGCCATTCAACATTCAATGATGAGTTGGAAAACCCTCCTTTGTCGCTCTCCCGCATATTACATGAACAGACACTCTACATCAAGTCCTCTTACTTGTGCAATGGCCTTGATGTTGATATTGGCGTTGGCCAGAGCACTCATCATGGTGGCAGCACTTCCCTTCCGCTCCACCATACCCTGACCCACTGCAGCCAACACACAGCAGCCCTCAATCTTCTGGACTGCAGACACGCGCCCAGCCCTGATAGCTTGCTCAAACCTGGTGATATGAAACAAAGTGTGATTTTGTTCTTGTGAATTGAGTGGGCCTGCCTCTTAAAAAAAGATTCTTCAGGCAAACATATGACTGGATCTGATACAAGACCTCTTGGTAAAGTCTTCACCATTATAAGTAGTTGGAAGAAACGTAGCTATCTGTTGCACTGGCAGGCACTCTAAACAACATAATATACTTTTAAGTCTTGATTGACAACAGACCTTTGCTCCAAGACCTTGACAGCCAGGTCACCATCATCCTTCTTGACTGCAAAGCAGATGGATTGCTCTGATGAAGCCTGGCTGATCATGATGACATTGATATTTGCATCACGCACAGTGGAGAAGATGGCTGAAGCAATACCAGGGACACCTACCATGCCAGTTCCCTGTTGGAGGAGGATACAGCACAAGGATAGGTAGATAGAGATGGAGAGAGATAACACAGGTAAAGCTTAGGTCATATTTACGAAATGTGGGCTAAAGAGGCATGAAAATCATACAAACCCCTCCAGGATTATGCTCCACTGGGAGGATAAACTAGGTCTGCATGAATCCTTCAAGATCAGACAGGCCTCACCTCAACATTGATGAGCACCACGTTATCAATGGTTGCAAAGCCTTTAACTGGGACCTCCTCGCCCTTCATGTGGGCCTTGTAAGAGGCCATGTCAGCAATACGGGTTCCTAAGAGGAAGGTTAAGACACGCAATAAGTACAGAGTTACAAGCGGCATTAACAGGAACCATGATCAAAACCTTGCAGCCAGGAAGTTGTAAGTTGTAAGTTGTAGCTTTTCATTACACTAATGTTAAGGAGAGTTCTAGAAGCTATCCAACAATGATATCTTCACATTTTTCTCAACAGGCACATATTTGCTCCCCACTATGAGGTCACTCTTTTGGGGGCACATTGATGTCTACCAGTCTCACCCTAGTGTCAGAGGCAGTTAGAGTAACTTACCAGATGAGGGAAGGTTAAAGAAGTTGCGAATGGATATTGGGATGTTGTACTTCATGGCTGGCAGTGTAGTACGAGGGTGAAGTACATTGGCACCAAAGTACGACATTTCCCAAGCCTCATGGTATGTCATGTTAGGTAAGCACACAGCCTCAGGCACCTGCACAGCGCGTTCAATAACAGCTTTCCCTTGAAAACAATGGTTTTGTTTTGGACGCAGCAGAAGTGTAACAATAAGCTCATTGACGATATCAAGCTAAAATTGAGGAAACCTGGTTCTGGACCCAAAACTGAAGGCACTGTCCCCTGACCATTGTGCAATGAATACCAGCTCTTCTAACTGAATGCACATGGCTCATATCCACAACATCTGTGATCTAAAAAGATAGCGCACCTTGCGTGGGTCTGCACTGTAGACTCCGTCAACATCAGTCCAGATAGTGATGTGTCCACTATGAATGAAAGCAAGGGGAAGAATTCAATCGTCACAATAATCTCAGCTTAAGCAAAAACAATCATGAACATGAGAGTATGTACATATGCAACTGCTTCAGTTTCAAAACAATCAAGTTAGCCTTGATCAGTTAATCAGTTACACTGACTGTAAAAGATCATGGAGGATGGGGTCCCAGATGAATGCCATTCCTTGACTATGGGTACAGGGTTCAGGGTAGAACCTTGACTATGGGTACAGGGTAACTGAATGACTTGCTGGTAGCATCTAACTATCAAGAGTTAGTGCAGCCTTCATTGGTCACCTTCCCTCACCCATACAATGAGGAGTTAGATCAGAGTTCTACAGCCAAGTGTATGAAGAGGGCCTCTATTGCTCATTTTGGCAGTGACGAAATTGGATGATAACGACTCACCATCTGAACAGAGCTCCCATAATGGTTGCTGAGAAGTCTGAACCATTCCGCCTCAGCGTGGTGGCCTGCCCAGAAGGATTCTTTGCAATGAACCCAGTAGCTAGGATCAGCTTCCCTGGCCTCTGCTTCTTGAACCAATCATCCAGCTGAGGTGAGCACATATGATCATAGCATGTCAGTATCACTTTGGTCAGATATGATCATAGCATGTGATCATAGCATGCGATCATAGCATGTCAGTATCACTTTGGTCACATATGATCATAGCATGCGATCATAGCATGTCAGTATCACTTTGGTCACATGTGATCATAGCATATGATCATAGCATGTCAGTATCACTTAGGTCACATATGATCATAGCATGTGATCATAGCATGTCAGTATCACTTTGGTCACAACCTTACGACAACAATCACAATCAGAGGTTATCATCGGCAGAGCCTTTCATGGTTCCGTAAATGACCTGCTATGAATGTCACATGTTACATCCTCGAGCAAGGCAGAAGATCTGCCCACACCTTTTGGTTGGATGTCTCCTCATTAAGATCCACAGATGTACCATCAGTGGTGGGTGTCACTACCAGCACCTCCCTTGTGTCCATGAACACTGCATTGGCACCTAGCTGCTTACAGCATAGAGTCAACAGCTTTGCTGACCATAGCTCTCCATGACCCACCACGTAGTCAGAGAAAGCATCAGAGGACATACCGGCTGAGGTGAAATAACAAGAGATTAGGAGAAGACATGCCAGTTTTGCTTTAAATGCTGTTCAAAATGAGAATGTGTAACTGAGCAAAATAAGAAATGACGGTGTAATGATGCATCGGCTACATGATATGCTCACCAATACTCATGGCCTGGAGCATCGCCTTCAGGTTTGAGATGTCATCCAAGAGCAGAGACACAAACTCAGTCAGCTCCTTGCTGTCTTGTCCTAGAAGAAGAGTTGCAGTGTCCAGGTGCTTCTCCTGTAACTTGGCCAGGTCCAGCAGGAATGCATTATCTTGCTGGGATGCCCTTTTGATCATGTTTAATAACAGATCTGTCACTTTAGTGGGTGATGTGGGATGGCTTCCCATGGCCGACACTACAACGACTCTCCCATCGGTTGCAGATTCGTTGATGACGAGCTTCGCAATCTCTCGGATTCTATCTGCAGTAGCCATGCACGTGCCTCCAAACTTATGCACTTGCCATGTAGGACCTCTGGGACAGCCATCCACGGAGTGCGTCTCAATCGGGGCATTTGATGCTACAACTCTGGTAACCACGGACCTGGCAGGACCCTGATGAAGACCCTTAGACGGACTTTGGCCGACAGCGCAAGAATTTTGTACAAACTTTACAACATCATTATGTTCAACACATTTCAGGAGCGTAGGCCTCACAGAGTGTGGACGCGAACAACTCTGTGTTTTACAACTTGGCGGCCTCCCTGCAGCCTTCCGTCCTAGCATAGTCAAAGATTATGCAGAAACAACGACAGCTACCGTTTACGCGGAAAAGATGCGATCTGAGCGTGTGGGCGGGCGAACACTTGAAGTGTGAATTCAGGAGGCACGAGACATCAAGTACTACCGGCTATACTCTAACGCGATAACCCCTGAATATGTCATGTCATGTCTAAAAGAGGACCACGCTAAAAAATCCCATGCCAATCCTTTTAAGCCTACCGAGCGTCAGAGTGCTGTCCTTGTTGATGGTAATGCTTTAAAAACTAATTCCAAAAGTAAGCGCTTGGGGCCTCATGTGGAAAGATCTCATGGGAAGAGGCATTGTGGTGGTAGGGAATTCATCAAAGCTGACGTGAATTCTGTATTTTCTGGTGCTCCTGTTTATATTCCACGCAATGGGGCACTCCTCGAAAGTTCTGACAAAGAGAACAGCGTGCCCGCTGTGGCCCGACTGGAGAAGTCTGTTTTAGGAGGATTAACATGGTGTTCCAGCTGTAAGCAAGGTGGAGATGAATCGCGTTCGTCAACTCAGGCGCAATCCGTGGAGTCGATTCCCCTGACTTTTAAATCCGCTCAGCATTATGTTTCTGTGTTTGAGCCATTGCTTCATGAGGAAGCGAGAGCTGGGATCCAGGTGCGACATTTTTACAGCTCTCACGCTGCGATCTGTTAGTAAACACGTGAAGATGGTCTCTGGTTAGAAGGACCCTTGACTCAAACAACCACAGTAAGGACAATACCTAGTTAAACACATAGTGTAGAAAAGATCCAAACACTTCTGTATTCGAGATTTCCTCAGACTTCACTTATGAAAAGTTTCAGGAGAAGATGAGCGGAATTGCTGCTTTTCAGAAGTCCAGAACATAGCTTGACTGATTCGTATCCTGTCTGATATCCCAGAATTTATACTCCGCTCCCAGTAGTATAACTCTTTTTTGAGTTGACCAGAACTAAAATAGGATGTTCATAGGAATACTTATCTCCTAAAAAACCTTCAACGCAACGAGTTTCCAAGAAACAATGTCGCTATGTCAAGAGAACAAATGCATCAAGGATTAAAATATAATGGAATGCATGCTTTTGACAGTAATGTACAAAACTCCTTCTCAAAAAAGAATGGAACTGCAGCATCTGTAATAATATTCCAAAACCAATTGCTTATGTCTCTGATGTAAATGAGATAAATAATATCTAGAATCTAGTCATTGTAACAAACACCGTCGCACTATCTATGCTGTAGAGGTTCTAGGGGATTGTTAGCAAGTACTTTGATGTTATTACTTATACTGTAAACGTCACTCCTTTTGGTAGATGAAATATGCATGACAAATGATAGCCTACACCTGTGTAGAATTGAGTAAAGAGACCAATACTCCTGTGCCCTTGTCACTACTCACATGTGCTGAAATTTCTGATTATTCTGGTAGGCTGCATGGCAAGAGGGACGAGATCACGGTAGAAGTTGGAGTGTGAATGTCAATACTTTCATCTCTGAAGAGCATGCCAGTGATGGCATGGCAGGTAGCGCACGTGGATGGTACTCCTTGGTTCTGGAGCCTGAAATGGTAATAGGAGCAGGGAAGAGTTCTCATGGCACCATAGGCCATCCTCAGGCACTGAGAGAGGGATCTCTGGTGGTGCTGGATAAGGAGGTGGATGCAGAGGAGGTTGCTAGGTGGCATGCTGACACAGCATTCATGCACGCCAAAAAGCAGCATACATTAGGAGCATTGCTGCTGAGGAGAGAGGGAGGCACAGCAGGTGGTAGTGAGATGATGGATGTGGGCCAGTTCTCGTCTGGGGAGGAGGGATCCTCAGATCATGACGAGGATCCCAATATGACCGCCGCTGATTCCAGGATGAAAGTGGCAAAGGAAGCAGTACCTGCTGCTCCTTCTACTGATGATGCTGCTGCAGGAGACACAGGGTTCATGGCAGAGGGTGTTGCAGAGGAGGCAAGTGAGGAAGGTGAGCTCCCACAACACCTACAAGCAGTAGGTAATAAGGAAGAAATGATCAGTCAACACCAACCACTAAGATCTGCCTCTGGAGCACTCAGCCTACAACCTGGCAATGCAACTTCATCTCAACCAGCAGCCTTGGCAGCTGTGGCAGCAGAGGGGAAGCGGGCTTTACAGTTCCTATCAGCTGAAAATAGAGGGACGAATATGTCAAAGGCTCTGAATACTGTTGTTGGCTTCCGTGGTCTAGATGCAACCACTATCAGTGATCCTGCTACTTCTGCTGCACCGCCTTCTGCAGTAGAGACCATGACTTGGAGGAGCAGCAGGCAAGGAAGGGTGTGGATAAGAGTGTCTGCCATAGTGCGGAAAGCAGCTCGGAACAGGTAAAAGTCCTGAACATGTACTGCCTGATCTCTGTCATGTAGTGCCAGCACACTACCTCGCTCCCTAGTGCCGCGTTTTTAGAACTGAATTGATGAGATGGATCTGTCGCTCATGAAGTATGATGATGAGTGGCATGATGCTCTGTGCTATGTAGAGCCCTAGTTCATTGATAGATAATTCATCCCTCATGTACTTCACCTGCCCCTGCAGCCCTCTCACACCAGTCCAAGTCCAAATCCACCCTGCATGTCATCTTCATAGCCTGCTTGGAAGTAACCATATTGGAGATTCTACTGATTGTAATGTGGACCCATCAAGTAACTGTGGCAGCTCCTTGGATGGAAGGCTTGGACAGCTTCTCTGCGGTACTCATTCAGGCTGCTCCTCCCTGCTGGCAGTACAAGGTACTGAGTGCCTGCTGCCTGTTCTGGCCCTGAGCTTTAGTCCAGGAGGTTGGACGCTAACACCTGTTGGACCTCTCATAACCTCTCAGAGGGAATGTGAGACGCTGGAGAAGATATGCTCTGGCACCTCAGTGATGCCCATGAGGCAAGCCCAGGCAGCAGCAGTGGACAGCAGCAGCAGCAGCTGCCTGAGTGAGGAACTCTTTGAGGCGCTGCTGCACCCTGATCTGGCAGCGCTGCCTGCTAAAGGACAGCTGGCGAGGCTGTGGCCCTCTGACATGGGCAGACCTGAGTACGGCCCCTTCTTCAAATACTTGAGGTCAAGTTATGACATGACACAGGTGTGATGATGGCATTATTCACACTAGTGTATTCATGGCATGAGAAGCATCATCAGTACTAGGATCATGTTAATGACTGCTAGGCATCATGATTCACACTAGTGTATTCATGGCATGAGAGGCATTATCAGTACTAGGTTCATGTTGATGACTTCTAGGCATCATGATTCACACTAGTGTATTCATGGCATGAGAAGCATTATCAGTACTAGGTTCATGTTGATGACTTCTAGGCATCATGATTCACACTAGTGTATTCATGGCATGAGAAGCATCATCAGTACTAGGTTCATGTTGATGACTTCTAGGCATCATGATTCACACTAGTGTATTCATGGCATGAGAAGCATCATCAGTACTAGGTTCATGTTGATGACTTCTAGGCAGGTATTGATTATTTCAGGACTAAGCACTGCTGCTACTCTACTAGATCTGTCTTTGTTATGACATAATGGTACTAGGGTAGAATAGTCCTCATCCCCTGTTTATACCAGCATGTACTAGTAGCTAAAGTACCACAATTTGCTTATCCTCCTATTAGTTATCCATTCCCTAGTTTTATGGTGGCTTCTGATAATAGCTCATTCATCACGGTGCCTCTATTACAGCTGGAAGCAATCGAGACGTGTGCATCTCATTTGGCCCACCCCACTCAGAGGACTGCCAATGCTTCACCTCCAGTTCTTCCCTTTACGCTCATTCAGGTGAATGGTCACTCGTTATGATCGTCTTCATGAGCAGAGTCATCTCCGAGCCCTCCCTTTACTATGTTGAAGTACATGGCTATGACCATACCAGCAGATTTTTGAAACCATCCACATTCTCATTGCTTAACTTTTCATCCGTCCTACTCGATTGGAGTGCTAATTTCAATCATATTTGCTGAAAATATGTAATCACAATACATTAACGGGTTGTTTTTTCAGATTTCAACACAAGATTATTGATCTTTAATAATTCTGATAGTAAGACGATACCTACTATGATCCTGATGACTTCATAATTTTGTACTTCGCATGATGTACGTCTTGATCATGTAATTGTTTTTGCCCCCAAAGGGTCCCCCTGGTACCGGAAAGACTCACACCGTGCTTGGCATCCTGAATTCATGGCATCTCATTCAGGTAACAGATTACAACTGCTTGGCATCCTGAATTCATGGCATCCCATTCAGGTAACAGATTACAACTGCTTGGCATCCTGCATTCATGGCATCTCATTCAGGTAACAGATTACAAGTGCTTGGCATTCTGAATTCATGGCATCTCATTCAGGTAACAGATTACAACATGAGGAGGCCACCTCTAGTCCATGCTCTGCCCTAGATTTAGTCGTAGCAGGGTACTGAAGCATCCTGATTTTATCATTGTTCCTGATACTAGTCATTAGACATTTGCAAGGACATAGAAAACAGCATCATCACAATGCTCTCATGATTTTGAGCAGATAGCTCCTGCTTGCTTTCAACCACATTGTACTGCTTCTGTTGCTGATACAGTACCGCAGACATCAGGACGCATGGCGACTAGAGGCGGCCTCCTCACTGCAAAGGGCTGCAGTACGGTACTGCGAGCGGAAGCTGGGTGCCACTCTCAGGCAGCAGCAGCAACAGGGCAGGCAGGGGGCTGCCTCAAAATCAGACTTCCTCGGCAGCTTACTAACCGAGGCAGCTGTTAAAGCAAGCTCAGTGTCCTCTGTCATGGGCAACACATTACTGGAGCTCCTGGACCTCAAGGTACCTCAAGGCTGTCAATCAGTGTCCAATGCAATGTAATTGGCACAGAAAGTAGCTGACCACCTGTCATGGTCATTCTACTTTGCAATCCTTCTTAGCTTTTGCTATGCCATCATCGTACTAAAAGGTGCCATTGAAAAGCTCTCTCTGTATGCAGGCTTAGTGTTGACTCTCTGGCGCCTCCCCTAGTTCTATTACTTGCAGATCCTGATATTGAAAAGCTCTCTCTGTATGCAGGCTTAGTGTTGACTCTCTGGCGCCTCCCCTAGTTCTATTACTTGCAGATCCTGATATTGAAAAGCTCTCTCTGTATGCAGGCTTAGTGTTGACTCTCTGGCGCCTCCCCTAGTTCTATTACTTGCAGATCCTGATATCCTACAGGAATAATTTACCCTTCTAGATATATGACATGACAGTGGACTGTAATAATGGTGGATCAGTACTTCTTATGATTCATCATCATCAGGCCCCTTCCTCGGCCCCGAAACCAAGGATCCTTGTATGTGCCCCTTCTAACGCCGCGACAGATGAGTTGTTAGAGAGAGTTCTCAGAGACGGCTTCAAGGACTTTGGAGGCTGGGGCTATAGACCTCCGGTGGTCAGGATTGGAGGGGACAGTGCACCTCTAAGTGTGGACGTCAAGAAAGTGTGGACAGATGCCCTGGTGAGCAGCAGTGGGTCAAGCACACACATGTTTCCCCCCAGGGAATCTCGATTAAGACATTGCTTCTCCTGCCTGATTGCTGCTGGTACTCAATGCATGCAATGCATTCTCACAGATGCCCTGCTTCATTCTTGACAAAAGACTTGTGCGTCCTCTTTTTCAGGTCGACAGTTATATCAGCATGTCTCAGGAGCAGTACCGCCAATCGTACCTCACTGCTGAGTCTGCTATTGTATGCACAGAGCAGGCCATGAATGAAATCCTGTCCTCTGTTATGGAGGTAGCTTCCAAGGAGGCTGAAGCTGCTGCTGCTGTTGCTTCATCAGGCAGTACTAATAAAGGCACTGTGGCCGCCTCTTCAGGGAGTAAGAGGGCTGCCAATACATCTTCTGCCCCATTTCCTCTCCTTACTACGCGCTGTGTGGAGCTGTCAGCTAAGTTGGTCAGTTTGTATGACCAGTATGTGAGGGCTCAGCTGGAGAAGGGCAGGCTGGAGGAGATTGCAGCCAGGTGCAAATTCTAGGTTATCGTCTGTTACTTGTTTCAAGGAAGTGCTAGTTTGACACATGTCGAGAACGAGGTGCTTTAAAAAATCAACATGAGCCTTCTGTTGCGTCCCTCTTGTTATTTCATCTCTGATTATTTGTTCGTTCCTTCTCACAGCTCTCTTGCTGTTGAATTAATCGGTTAATCGGTTAATCAAAGTAGCATTTATTACCTGTGACAGGGAAAACCCCTTGTAAAGACAGGGCAAGCCCCTTGCTGATAGTTTGTCATGTTCTGTATTCAGAAATGAATCATGGCATGATAATCTTCCTCACTCATCATGCAGGTTTATCCCCAACAGCTATTATAACGAGAGAGCAGTGAGTGAGAACTTGGAGGTTAGCTTTGTTGAGAATGCTGAGATTGTGTTCTCAACACTGTCGGCAACGGGTCGTCGCACATTGCAGCGCCTTGAGAAGGGGTTTGACATGGTGAGAGCTTGTTGTGACGTGGAAACAAAGTGTATCACTGCATTGGCACGTCCATATGTCCGAGCTCTGGGTTCCAAGTGTCAGTATCATGCTGCAGAACATGATGCTTTAAATTGTAGTGTGTTATCAGACGGCCTACCTGAAAACTTGTTCAAAGCAATACATCAATGCATAGTGCTACTAGCAGAGCATCTTACACCAGGTTTCTGTCATTCTTTTGGCAATGACAGTGACAGAAAGCTCTCCAAGGCCTGCATTTTCACTACCTACTGATTCCTGTTGTTTTGTCTCAGGTCCTTATTGATGAAGCATGTCAGTGCAATGAAATTGCGTCCTTGCAACCCTTGGTTTACGGTGCTGCAAAGGTGGGCCTAGTAGTATTACCTTTGCAGGAACGTTGTGTTGGCAATGCCTAGTTTAGATGGCAAAAGTAACTAGGTGTCACCTTTGCAGGAAGATAAAACCAAGGGCTGCATCCTTGCAGCCCTTGGTTTACAGAGCTTTGAACTGGAATGAATGCAAATCTCTCCCATGCGTACCTCCCGTACATACTTTGTCAACCTTCTTACAGATCGTTCATACTGAACTCTGAACAATAATCTTCTCTTTGTTAGCTAGCAGCGTGCATTTGTTTTGTTGTGTTGGCAATGCCAACAATGAATTTAGACATTGTCGGGCTACTGCAGAATTTGCTCATGACATGGCTCTTATGATATTTTGATGTTGTCTCTTAGCTGGTCAGATCACTTATAGGATCTAGTTCATAGTGATTAGAACTCATGCTACTACTCATCTCTGACCCACTCAGCTCATGATGCACATCCTCCTTGTTGATTTACCTAGTTCCTGATGTTGCTGCTCATTTCTAACCCTAAACCATGAAGGTGGTTCTGGTAGGAGACCCTCAGCAGCTTCCTGCAACCCTCCTCAGCAGTAAGGCCAAGGAGATGCAAATGGAGCGCTCCCTCTTCCAGAGGCTGCAGCAGGTAGTACTGCTAACAGCATTGCAGCTCTGCTGCTAGGGGTGGTCAATACTAGATGGAGCAGAAGTCATAGTAGTGATCAGCTTCGACATATTGATGCATTATTATGTGGTGTTTCCGGGTCGTACAACATAACTATTTGTAGTCACACCACAGCCAGGCAGCACAATTGTCAACTAACTGTACTGTGTCTCCTTTTTTGGGTCCTGGCTCACAACGCTGATAAAAGCGACATGATCATCCGCGCGATATTGACAAACCCTTCATTTTTGAATCAAATGCTCTCAATGCACTTACCGCTGTGCCTATCATCTTCCACTAGGCTGGGTTTCCTGTGAAGCTGCTGACAGTACAGTACCGCATGCACCCAGAGATAAGGTCGTTCCCGTCCTCTTTCTTCTATGAGGGCAGGCTCCAGGATGGGCGATCTGTTTTAGAGACCCCTCCTGCTGCTTTCTATGATGCAGAGGTAGTGATCGAATACTTTGAACTGATAATCTCAACTGCAATAATAAGATGACCAGCAAGCTGTTTCGATCAACTTTGAGGGCAGCTTGTCTTGTCGCATGAAGTATGAACCTTGGTATGAATCTACGTTCTTATGTATGTCCCCGCCTCCTTCATCCCCATAATCTCAGGTGGGACTTTTGAAGCCTTATGTAGTTTTTGATGTTGAGAGGGGCCGAGAAATGAGTCACAGTCGCAGCAAGAGGAACCTGGCAGAGGCTGAGATGGCTGCAGCCTTGTTCCTAGAGTTGAAATGTGAAGTAGAGGTCCAGGAAAGGAAGGCAGTGGAAGCTGGGAAGCCAAAGCCCCCTCCGGTGAGCAGGTTGAGGGGCAGGATTACGCTCATGAATAAGTTCATAATACCTTGTTCGCTCATGAATAAGCTATGATACCTTGTTCGCTCATGAATAAGTAAATACGTTGTCCAGTTGCATCATCTTTCTAGCACCTGTTGTTGCCTTCTAGCTACCTTCTACTTACTTTGCCAGTAATTCTTTGGCTAGTGGAGTTATGGCGATATCAGGCATGAGGGTACTACTGCCTGCTGATGTACTTGTCCTCATGGTGATATCAGGCATGAGGGTACTACTGCCTGCTGATGTACTTGCCCTCATGGTGATATCAGGCATGAGGGTACTACTGCCTGCTGATGTACTTGCTTCCTCATGGTGATATCAGGCATGAGGGCACTACTGCCTGCTGATGTACTTGCCCTCATGGTGATATCAGGCATGAGGGTACTACTGCCTACTGATGTACTTGTCCTCATGGTGATATCAGGCATGAGGGTACTACTGCCTGCTGATGTACTTGTCCTCATGGTGATATCAGGCATGAGGGCACTACTGCCTGCTGATGTACTTGTCCTCATGGTGATATCAGGCATGAGGGCACTACTGCCTGCTGATGTACTTGCCCTCATGGTGATATCAGGCATGGGGGTACTACTGCCTGCTGATGTACTTGTCCTCATGGTGATATCAGGCATGAGGGCACTACTGCCTGCTAATGTACTTGCCCTCATGGTGATATCAGGCATGGGGGTACTACTGCCTGCTGATGTACTTGTCCTCATGGTGATATCAGGCATGAGGGTACTACTGTCTGCTGATGTACTTGTCCTCATGGTGATATCAGGCATGGTAAACCCTAAACCCTACTGCCTGCTGATGTACTTGTCCTCATGGTGATATCAGGCATGAGGGTACTACT
>BEGY01000011.1:325665-379331 GCA_002335675.1 Chlamydomonas eustigma
GTACTTGCCCTCATGGTGATATCAGGCATGAGGGTACTACTGCCTGCTGATGTACTTGTCCTCATGGTGATATCAGGCATGGTAAACCCTTAACCCTACTGCCTGCTGATGTACTTGTCCTCATGGTGATATCAGGCATGAGGGTACTACTGCCTGCTGATGTACTTGTCCTCATGGAGATATCAGGCATGAGGGTACTACTGCCTGCTGATGTACTTGCCCTCATGGTGATATCAGGCATGAGGGTACTACTGCCTGCTGATGTACTTGCCCTCATGGTGATATCAGGCATGAGGGTACTACTGCCTGCTGATGTACTTGCCCTCATGGTGATATCAGGCATGAGGGTACTACTGCCTGCTGATGTACTTGTCCTCATGGTGATATCAGGCATGGGGGTACTACTGCCTGCTGATGTACTTGTCCTCATGGTGATATCAGGCATGAGGGTACTACTGCCTGCTGATGTACTGGTCCTCATGGTGATATCAGACATGGTAAACCCTAAACCCTACTGCCTGCTGATGTAATGGTCCTCATGAATTTGACACCCACGAGTCAATTCTTTGTGATATGTTCATGACCACCTCTCTCCTGATATGTATGTACCTACTAGCCTACTTGCTTTAATAAGTGGTTAACTAATAAGTGGTTAACTACGTGAGGAGTTAGTTCCTGCTGCTCTGCCAGATCGTCACAAAGCCGATTCATGACGAACCCATCTAGTTATTGCTCCCTCATGATTGCTACTAGGTTCAAGTCGGTATCATCAGCCCATATCGCGCTCAGAAGGAGCTCATCAGAGACTTGTTCTCCCGCGTGTTTGGTTCTGAGAGCTCACCACCAGTACGGATAGAGACTGTGGACAGCTTCCAGGCAAGTACTGCTCGAAACCTCTGGGAGCAGAGGCAGTCGGCGTGGACGTTCAATGACACATCACGAGAGATGACTTAAATACATTACTCTTTTCATGTTTGAGTAATGTGTTCAGGCGGATGATGTTTAAATGAATTCGTAGCCCAATGCCTAGATTGGAGTGGCCTTGGTGGTTTGACATGCTTCAGGAGTAAGTGGAATGTCCTATAATTTCTGGATATTGATGTTTTGTCTAGTTACTGAGGCCTCTATGTGCGGCTGCTTCATTCAGGGCAAACAGCTAGATGTCATTATCCTTAGCTGTGTGAGGACCTCTGCTGGTGTCTCAGAAACCTTGTCAAGTACTGACAAGCAGGCACATGGTGGGGCATCCATCGGTTTCGTAGCTGACGTACGTCGCCTGAATGTGGCAATCACAAGGGCAAAGAGTGCACTGTGGGTGTTAGGGCACTGCAAGGCCTTGGCCACAAACCCTACTTGGAGCGCCCTGATTGGTGAGATATCATTGCCAGAGCCTCAAAGCTAGTTGGCATGGTATGCTCAGCAAGCATATTTGCTGCCTCATCTCTATTTGATGAAAAATTCTGTTTGATTTAGTTTTTTGTGCTCTGATGATGATACTCCTGCTCATGTACATCCACATGATGATACTCCTGCTTATGTACATCCACATGATGATACTCCTGCTTATGTACATCCACATGATGATACTCCTGCTCATGTACATCCACATGATGATACTCCTGCTTATGTACATCCACATGATACAGCTGACGCCAAGGATAGAGGCTGCATGATTGAGGATGCGGTGGCGGGAGAGCTGTTCCCCAGATTTTCGGAGGTTCAAGCAGAAGCAGCAGCACCACTACCTCACAACAATAGGTTACCGCGGCCTTCTGATGATGTCCGCTCCTCTCAGCAACTTCACTCTAGGCTAACGGATGTGATGAGCATTGATGCATTCCACTCATCGGGGGCTCATGGATCTGATATTACCTCAGGATCTAGATCTATAGCAACACATCTTCCATCAAGCAATCCTCCACCACCCCCGCCGCCTCCGCCTCCGTTGAAGTATACAGCAGAAAAAGTAGTGGCGCTGCGAGAGTCCACTCCTCTCCCTTCAACATCAAAACCTGTTACTAGAGAGTTTTCGTCTAGCTCCCGACAAACAGACCCTCGTCGCCAGCAGCAGCAGCAGGGTGCGCAACTAGGTACAACTGTAAACACTGCATCAGGGGCTGCTCCCTCCCACAGACCCAACACCCCCGAGCCTTCAAGTGCCTTGAATGGTACTTCTACAAACTCAACTAGCCAGATTGTAGATCAAACTACCGCTCTATCCTCTCAAGCCCTTTCTCTCACCCCCACTCATCAACAGAATAGTGCATCTAGTGTAGCCTCTTTGGAGGGAATTGCAACTACAACAACTGCTGGTTTACTTTCATCCCATGTCCCTCCAAAACAGAGCACTAGTACTGATGTAGTAGTTTTACCTTCAGTCGCACAATTAGGTGCCCTGACTGTCTCAGACCAACGTTCTGCAATTCAACAGTCTACTTGTACCTCTACCTGCTTGCAGCAGCAGCCGGGATCTTCATTTGATGCAGCAATCTCTGGAGCTGGAATGCAAGAAGAGCTTCTGAAAGAATTGCTACTAATTGCATCCAGTCAGCAACAGCAGCAGGACAATCAGCTGCTTCAAGCGCTGACAGAGCTACAGCATCTGCACAACTTGTCTCTACCAAGCATTCTGTCTGCTCTTCTCCCTGTCAGTCCGGCAGAGATGCAGCAGCAGCAGCGGCAGGTACAGCCTCCTACCCTTGAGGGCAGTACGGTTGCAGTAGTGCCGCCTCAGTTGCCTCAGTCTGAGGCTGAGCTTCAACAAGTGGCCTTCATTTACAAGCAGCTGCAAATGCTGCAGGAACTAGAGCAGCAGCAGCAGCAGCAAGGGGAAAGTCCTTATCTGCTGCCTGCACCTGTGCAGGGTGTAGTGCCTGCTCTTACTCAAGGCATTTCACATGAACCTGTAGTACAGAAAGATATCATCACACGGCAAGGTCCATTTCCTGCTGGCCCCTCCTCTCAGTGGGTGCAAACCACTTTGACAAGAGGTAATCCCAGCCAACAAGCATGGGGATCAGGTGTGGGACAAGGTCCTGTAGGTTCACACTTTCCTCCTAACACTAGAAGCACAACAGCTGCAGGTCATCCACCACCTCCCACTAAAGGTGCTCAACAAGATCCTGTAGGTTCATACTTTCCTCCCAACACTAGAAGCACAGCAGCTGCAGGTCAGCCGCCGCCTCCCCCTAAAGGTACTTCATCTGGTCATGACAGAGGGAAGAGGAGTCATGTCTTGCCAGACCTGCCTCCCCACCTAGCACAACCATCCGATAATAGCCACCACTTTCCTCACTCAGCAAGAGCAGTCAAAGTACCTCCTCCTTTAGCTACATTCCCAGTACCACCGACACTGCCACCACCTTCTTTACCTCCGCATATGCTGCATACTTCTAACAGGGATGGTGGGGGCCCTTCACGTCCCCCGCCCGTCAGTAGACCTCCTCTTAGGTAGTAAATGAACATCCTTGTTCTCTACCATGCACTGACTTTGGAAGCCCTCTATCAGTGAATGGCTGTTTCATCTGCTGCTTTTTAGTTCCATTTTCTGTCGATATATCATCACTAATATAAATAAAAAATATATATAACATTGCATAAGAAGATGCTGTTTGCTTGTAGCACTTAACAAAAATGGCGATGTGTGTCTTTTCTCAATTTCGATTAACAATAGGACTTACAAAATAACTTGTGGCGAAGAATTTGAAATTCTACGATCCCTAGTAACAAAGAAAGTTCTAAAAAAGACCGGTCAGCAACCTATCGTTGGCGCTTTCTGTTCCTAGTGTAGAACTTTTGCAGCTCAGTTCTAGCCACCTCCCGAAGGCTTAGGAAGTCCCATTTCGTGAACCTGGCAGTGTCAAACAAGGTCGTTGAGGAGGTTTGCAGCACAAGGCAGACTATTCATGTGAACAGAATCACAAGGTTATCTCTTACACACAAGTCCTTGCACTCACTTCCCCCAGAATCCACACTTCCTCCACTGATCCGCTGGGTATGAAGGAGTGGCTAGACCATGGAAGATGCGAGCGACTGCAGTTGCACTCAGGTCCTCTCCAGACTAAAAGGAGACATATGACTGTATCAAAGATTGAATTCTTTTGCAGAGTTTGAAAAATATCAGTCAGCGTGGGTAGGTTGTGCACAATGAGCCATCGTTATGCATTTCGTTCATATGGAGTCCAAATCAAATTATCTTTAATTTCTAGCTATGATTTTGTGCAAAAACAGCAGCAGGGTTAATTTGGCGTACTCTGTGGAGGATATCCTCCCTGTTGCTGAGGAGGAAAGCTGCTACCTCCCCAGCCGCTAGAGTGGAGGCCTCTTTAACAGGAAGGTCACAGCCAGCAGGCACCTAGATACCCATGGTAATGTCAGAAGACCATGCTTAGGTATCCAAGGTAATGTCAGAAGACCATGCTTAGATATCCATGGTAATGCCAGAAGACCATGCTTAGATACCCAAGGCAATGCCAGAAGACCATGCTTAGATATCCATGGCAATGCCAAAAGACCATGCTTAGATACCCATGGCAATGTCAGAAGACCATGCTTAGATATCCATGGTAATGCCAGAAGACCATGCTTAGATACCCATGGCAATGCCGGAAGACCATGCTTAGATACCCATGGCAATGCCGGAAGACCATGCTTAGATACAAGTGCCCAGGTACATATTTTGACAGCTGAGTGTTAGGTCACAGCTTACAATGCAAATGCTCTCCTAGATCCAAATATACAGGAGAGTCCTTCAGCTAGTGGCAAGCTATCGTCCACTGCAAGTTAACAATTCTCTGCAAATCAAAAATACCCATACCTCTGGTACTTCCACACTGCAATTGAAGTAAGTGTGGATGTGTGACCTCAGGACAGTTTCTTGCCTTTCAGAATCAACTGCAGCAACAGTAGAAGTGTGGAGCAACGTGAGCAAGGAGTATGAGGGTTCAAACGATCTTGAACTCAATATCTAATTCTTGCATCATTCGACAACCAAACTCACATTGAAATGGACAACATAGGTAAAGTGCATTCTCAACTGGGCATGCACTGTCAGTGAAATACAGGATAGAGACCCCCAAGCTTCAGACTTGTGAGACTTGTGCCTGTTCTTATTTCCATGAATCACTACCCTTGAACACACACTACTTGCTTTACATGAAAGCAAAATGTTTGCTATTGCTAGTATCACTGCAAAACAATCATGTGAAAACAAATAGTGAGCTCCGAGCAACTGTGTGGATAGTTTGAACGAAATGGGAATATGGTCCGCAGCGCATCTGCATGTGCAGTAGGTTCCAAGAATAGATTCGTTAATCATTCAGAACCTTTAATTGCAAGCACTCATAATGATCATGATTTAGTTGTAATCAGTTAGCAGTAGCTGACCTTCTTTTGCGGCAGTAGCCATCACAGCATGAACAATATCCAGACGACGCACATTTAGGGCCTGTTGCTTGGTTAGCCTCTCAAATAGGGAGGATGCAAGCGCAGGGAGTTGGTCAACCTGGTAATTCATTTTTGAGGGGCAGAACATGAGTTGTCAGCATAGGTCCTTGAAATTTGACTGCTTGAAGCAATTAAGGCAAAAAGATTGTGTTATCCAGCCCTGACTTTGTAGCCCGGTGATATGATATCTCGAGATCAATAGCTTCATACCGCCTGAAGAAATGTCATGTGTACTTTACAAAGTAGTAGTTGTCATGTGTAGTAGTAGTTGTCATGTGTAGTAGTAGTTGTCATGTGTAGTAGTAGTTGTCATGTGTAGTAGTAGTTGTCATGTGTAGTAGTAGTTGTCATGTGTAGTAGTAGTTGTCATGTGTAGTAGTAGTTGTCATGTGTAGTAGTAGTTGTCATGTGTAGTAGTAGTTGTCATGTGTAGTAGTAGTTGTCATGTGTAGTAGTAGTTGTCATGTGTAGTAGTAGTTGTCATGTGTAGTAGTAGTTGTCATGTGTAGTAGTAGTTGTCATGTGTAGTAGTAGTTGTCATGTGTAGTAGTAGTTGTCATGTGTAGTAGTAGTTGTCATGTGTACTTCACAAAGTAGTAGTTGTCTCGTCCAGTTTGTGTTACAGTGTCGATTGAGTAGTGTTGGTCAGTTCTAGTCACTACCTGAGGCATGCTTATGACCCTCCATGTCAGTTCTAGTCACTACCTGAGGCATGCTTATGACCCTCCATGTCAGTTCTAGTCACTACCTGAGGCATGCTTATGACCCTCCATGTCAGTTCTAGTCACTACCTGAGGCATGCTTATGACCCTCCATGTCAGTTCTAGTCACTACCTGAGGCATGCTTATGACCCTCCACGCCAGTGCTTTCCCTCTGGACAGCTCAAAATGAATGGCATAGGACGCTGCAAGCTGAGCCAGCTCAGCCAGGATCTGCGAGATGGTGCACAGAAGGAGGATGAGGACCATCATGGAAGCAGTGTCCCCCGATCCCTTACAGAATTTACCACTAGCAGATACCTTACTAAAAAAAACACAACCTACTAGTTAGCAGCAGTCAGGCAGATTCTCTTTCTGCTTCAACATATCACTGTGTGTCACCTTGACATGCTACTAATCATCCACATCATGATGACAGCACATCGCTACTACCTGTGAGGGTGACTTCTGTGACACCTCAACCAGCTTCGCCATTGGCACTCTGTGAACACCGCTTGTTACTCTGGGACGACATGCCGCAAGCTGAGTCACAATAGGATGGCGCTGATCTAAGCTGGAGGAAGCTACGTGGAAGGTAACTGCCACAGAGTTGCTGGTGGAAGGCAGGACTGCGATGTGGCCTTTGCTGTCATGACCCTGCAGTTGGGAGTTGAAAGTTAGTTGGTTGCTAAGAGGAGGGCATTAGCCTCTGTATGATGAGAACACAAATCAGCAGAAGGGGGCAAAAATAATGAGGTCACTGAGTTGTACACTTCAACAAGGCTTTCACTCCTCGGTTGTACACTTCAACAAGGCTTTCACTCCTCGGTTGTACACTTCAACAAGGGTTTTATTCTGGACATAATATTGTACAAATGTTGGCTCCTCCATGCTACGCAATTCCTGTTCTTTGATACCTCTACAGATGATTGAATCACTATGAAGGAGGTTTTGGATACCTCTACAGATGATGATTGAATCACTGTAATGAAGGAGATAGTCTTATCAGTCATGTCAAGAGAGTAGTAGTTGCAAAGTATGGTCAACAGTCCCATAATGTAGCTGACACTGACCTGGAGGTAGCTAAGGACAGTCTCCATGGTCTCCTCTGAAATGTCCAGCTCAGTCGAGGTCTCCAGAACTGACAGCACACCGAAGGCGCTGCTGCCAGCAGAAGGGTTTGAAGCAGCATCAGAGCTGATCTTGAACACCTGAATGATCATGAAGGAGAGCCAGATGCTTAGAAAATCATCATCAATGTCCTCACGCCTTTATTTGAGCTCTTTCTCATCACAGCCTAAAGGCTGATATCTGATGACATCAACTACCCTATACCCTAAACCCTAAACCCTACATGCTACATGAGACTATTAGACATGCATCATCTACAATAGTAACAACTATATGAGAGACCTGCATCATCTACAACAATAACTATATGAGAGACTTGCATCATTTTTCAGAGCGTTTTGATGATCGGGCTTAATCTTCAACCTTAGCTGAGTTTTATAAAAACTGTGTACCCAATGATGACAATGGACGTGTAGAGGAAACATGCTAGCAGGGCATCATAGATGGTGGAACTAGGTGGTAACTAGACTGAAGTACTGATCACCGCCATTATGAGCCTACTAGCTGCCACACACACCTTCCCCAGAAAGGCCAGAACTGATGACTCCTCCACAGCGTTGCTGCAGCTGAGACTCCTCAGCCTCTCATGGTCACAGTTATCCAGAACCAGCCAGCAGGTGCCTTCGGAGCCATCACGTCCTGCTCGTCCCACCTAGAGGCATATGTTAGGAATCACACTTGTGATTCAAAACATTGATTGCAAATGAAATGTAGAAAATATGGTAGGTGAGAGGAGGGGGCTAGACATGGCAGGTCCACACTGTCCACACCCTACATCCAGGCAACCTCAGGCTGCGCTACTGACTCACCTAGCATGAAAGAGAATGTAATGCATGTGATGATCGCTGCAGCAACAGTAACAAAGGGTGCAGCATGCTTCAATATTATCATAGTTGTCCATGCAATTGAAAAACCCATGACCCCCTCTCCCCAATCTTATTCCAGGGAAAACACTGCAGTGCATGAAACTACTACCTCATGATGATCAGTATATGAATTGTTGCTACACATGTTACCTGCTGCACATAATCCTCCAAGCTGCGAGGCATGGTAAGATGAATGACAGCCCCCAGACAGCTCATGTCAACACCCATTCCAAATGCCACGGTGGCAACAACCACACGCACCTGCAAAACAGCAAATGCCATCATCATCATCATCTCTAGGAAGGATACAGGGCTTTATTATTTATCACTGGAGATGCAGAGAGCAGCAAGCTCATATTATAAGCATGCTAGTGCTGGCCGCAACAGGCAAATAATTCCAGAGATCAGCAATGATGGTACAGCGCTGTGAACAGCATATGACAGTAATACATGCTTTCATGTGCACATCGTGTAGTCCATGCAAGCGCCGCTCAAACATCATTACAGCTGTGACAGCAAACAATTCTTCCTTATGGAGTGTTCCTAGCAAGCCTCACCTTCCCATCTGCAAAGTCTTTCTGAATCTGCAGCCTTTTCTCCATGGGCTTGCCAGCATGATAGGATGCAGCACGAATGCTGTACACGCTCATGGTCTACAGCAGTACATATGAACATCAAAAAATAATACGTTTATTTGCAATGTAATGCGCAATGATAAAGAGCACAAGAGAAGTTTTAAGTAGGCTCAGGACACAGTTTCTACAAATTCTGGCTCATGCTTATTGACATTCATGCTGGCAGTGATATTGAGGTACGGACTAGTCTGTTAGTCAACAGTCCTGAAAATAAAAAGGTCACTGCAGATGAGAAGAGGAACATTATGAGCTCAGGATCAAACTACCTTGGCAGCATCATCAGCTTGCAGTTGGTAGGCGCAGTACACAATCACTCTAGCACAGTCCCTCAACTCTCCATCTTTCAGGAGCTTTACGATGGACTTCACAGCCTGTCCGGATTGGCTGGCGCCATTCACATGCAGCACCTAGTAGTGCATAGCAGTTTTTAAGGCGACCAATAAGTAGGGAAAAAGGCAAGACGACTAAATGATGACACTAGTTCCCCAGTGATGGTAGTGATGGACCTGCTGCACCAGCAAGGAATTCTTCCATAACACATAGTTTGAAAAGATATTCTTTGAGCCCTGTGTAATCTTCCAGGCACTTGTTTCTGACGAGTTGACTTACCTTAAGCCGCAGATTCTCTCTCATGGGTGCATCCCTAACAACACTCTCTGCTGGTAGACCTAAAACCTGAGATGAGCAAAGCAATCAACATTGATCAAACCAAAACAAGAGAGGACCATAAAAATGCATTAATCTCTAGTAGTACTTACAAAATTCTGGTGAAGACAAAGGTTTCTTCAAGCCGTCCTCACCTTGAGCTGTAACTTGAAGAAAGTGTGAATACAGAAAAATTTCATTTCTTTACCCTTAATATTGAGGAACAAAGCCCTCAGACTACCACTAATGGGACCTGGCACTGTTGACTACTATTCATCTGAGCTATGCACTGTTGACTACTCATATTCTACTACCTGAGCTATGCACTGTTCGGTAGGTCTGGTAGCTGTGGCAGTGAGTGCTAGGACACCTCTGGGTCTCAGGACTGATCTCAAAACATGACCCAAGCGGAAGTAGGCAGGTCGGAAGCTGTGGCCCCATTCAGCAACGCAGTGAGCCTCATCAACACACACCTGTTCAACAAAGGATAATTAATAAGGCAGTCATAACTCCTCAACTGCTATGTGATCATGATTTCAAGCAAATCGGTAACATCTCACAAACATGGTGTGACAAGGGCTTAAGATGAACAACGATGTGACATAATCATACTTATAATGTGAAGCAATATGTCTAAGTGCACCTCCTCCTGATCATCTTCACTTCCTAGCCTGTTCTGAACATAATAGAAAACAAATATGTCCTTCTTTAAGGAGATGCATGACAGCAAGGTATTAGTCAAAGCCTCTGCAAATCTCATTGTTGAGGGATTATAAACGACAGCAACTACCTCACCAAGCTGATCCCCTGAGGGAGTCTCAGCAGAGCCTGAAGTACAACAGGTGTCAGAAGCTTCTCAGGTGCTATGTACAACAGCTTCAAGGCGCCTCTGGCAGCGTCCTGGATCACTACATCAGCCTCTGAACGAGTC
The DNA here is from genome assembly GCA_002335675.1 of Chlamydomonas eustigma. Classification (NCBI taxonomy): domain Eukaryota; kingdom Viridiplantae; phylum Chlorophyta; class Chlorophyceae; order Chlamydomonadales; family Chlamydomonadaceae; genus Chlamydomonas; species Chlamydomonas eustigma. The sequence continues at coordinate 336,018 of BEGY01000011.1, forward strand.
TGACCCCCCCACAGCATTGCACCAGGCAGCCCCTCGGGCAGCCGGTCCAGCTGATCCCTCATTAGAGCTAACAGAGGGCTGACCACAAGCACCAGGCCTGAGAGAAAGATTCAAAGAAGAATGAAAAAGAGTGATTACCAGGGACCATGATGGGAATGATCGTATGATCTGCTTATTATTGGGTACTAGGCTGACCTGGCAGAAGAGCAGCTGGGAGTTGGTAGCAGAGACTCTTGCCGGCACCAGTGGGGAGGATGGCAAGCAAGGGATCTCCTTTCAGCACTGATCGTATGACCTGAAGGGCATTGAAGTGCGCACTAGAATAAGCATTCGGGTACTAGGCTTCATGGTTTCAGCATACTAGGCGGATTATTCAATTAAGGCTAGAGCACATTATTATGATGAGAGGGTGAAGTTCAGCGGCTCAGAGCTGTTTAGGTGTATAGCTAAGTAGTGTCCCCTCCTCTTCACAGCAGTAGCATCCCAGCTTGGAAGCAGTTGTTGAGGCAGCTCATGTAACAGCATCACATGGAAGCCATTGTTGAGGCAGCTCATGTAACAGCATCACATGGAAGCCATTGTTGAGGCAGCTCATGTAACAGCATCACATGGAAGCCATTGTTGAGGCAGCTCATGTAATAGCATCATATGGAAGCCATTGTTGAGGCAGCTCATGCAACAGCATCACATGGAAGCCATTGTTGAGGCAGCTCATGTAACAGCATCACATGGAAGCTATTGTTGAGGCAGCTCATGTAACAGCATCATATGGAAGCCATTGTTGAGGCAGCTCATGTAACAGCATCACATGGAAGCCATTGTTGAGGCAGCTCATGTAACAGCATCACATGGAAGCCATTGTTGAGGCAGCTCATGTAACAGCATCACATGGAAGCCATTGTTGAGACAGCTCATGTAACAGCATCAGTATCTCAAACCAGCACTTCCAACCAAACAACCCTCATCAAGCTTATGACCCCTCAACAGTGTATATAGTTATACCCCATCAAGTCACGACACGGCATCTCACCTCTAACTGACGACCTCTGAAGTCATCGTGACCAAACACCGCTTTAAGCACCATCTGGAGCTGACAGTCAGTTACATCTCCAGGTGTTGATACCAGCTGGGTGCAAAGCTCAGGAGGGACCTCAGGTAGCAGAAGCCTTGAAAGCTGCAAATGCAAGACGTACTTCTATCCATCAGCCAAATGCAAGACGTGCTTCTATCCATCAGCAAAATGCAAGACGTGCTTCTATCCATCAGCCAAATGCAAGACGTACTTCTATCCATCAGCCAAATGCAAGACGTACTTCTATCCATCAGCCAAATGCAAGACGTACTTCTATCCATCAGCCAAATGCAAGACGTACTTCTATCCATCAGCCAAATGCTAGACGTACTTCTATCCATCAGCCAAATGCAAGACGTACTTCTATCCATCAGCCAAATGCAAGACGTACTTCTATCCATCAGCCAAATGCAAGACGTACTTCTATCCATCAGCCAAACCCTAAATCCTAAACCCTTATCATGCAGGGACTCATTCCAACAGGGCAGCCTCATCCATAAACATTGTGCTTTCCCTTATCTTGCTGTAATCCCCTCAGTTACATTAGTGGCCTATAATCATCCATCATCTGCCACCTCATCATTCAGTCACAGTAGTCACATCAGCTTTCAAGCTGCAAGCCTTGAATTAACACAAACAAACCTCAAGCAGGCACATCATTGCGAGGATGTCCTGCTGGATCACCTAACTGCTGCACCTATGATATAGATCTAAGGATATAGTATAGATCTAGGGAGGCAGGCAAACACTACTTTTGAGGCTTACCTCGAAAACGTCTCTGGGCTTGATTGGGCAGGGTTCAGGATTGCGTGCATAATGCCTCAGACCAGGTACACTACCAGCATTCCCAGCAGCACCATTGGAAGGCTGCAGCAGCAAGCCAGATGCTGGCGGTGCGCTGCTGTGACCTCCCGATGATCCCTTATTGCTACCAGATAATGCTGAAATGTCCACTCCACCTGCTGCTGCTGCAGTTGGGGGGTGATAACAAGGTGGCAATATTCCACTAGGTTCTCTACCTGGCATCCCGGCAAGCCCTATAGGAGATGACATTGCAACACCATCCCCACCACCACGACCTCCTCCTCCAGGACTCTTGTCGGCTCCCATACCTTCACCTTCACCTGGCATGTCTGCGGCAGTGCCATTGGCATGGGGACACTGCTGCGCCCAGTGGCCTGCCTCCCTGCAGCAGCAGCAGCAGCAGCAGCAGCAGCATCAACAGCAATGTGAATAAGGAGTTAATAACTCCTTATGAAAGGATAGTGGCTTCCTACTAGGAGCAAAGATGACCGCCAAGCAGCAGGCCTCGCACAGCAGTATACCAAATCACTACTGAGCAATGTGGGCAAGTTTTTTAGACTGCTTATAAGCTGTACTGCAATGTGGGCAAGTTGTTCAACCTGCTTATACTGTACTGCGATCATGATCACTTACGCTGCGTACTGCTGTGGCCTAAAAGAGGGTGAGGCCTACTTTTCATCATCATTGAGGTATCATGATGACACTCATCATCACTGAAGGCGCTTCAAGCAATCAGGGTTCATGGCCCTTTCACGTCCTCAGGTAAGCCAATACTTACCCACATCGGAAACAGCGCTTCTCGGCCTTAAAGCCCTCCAAATGGTCAGACCCCTGAATGCGAGCAGAGACCCATGAAATATAAACCCTAAACCCTGAAGGCGAGCAGAGACCCATGAAATATAGGACTAGGCCGCACTGTCATTTGTAAAGGCAGTTCATGTGAAGGCAGTTTAGGGTTAGGGTACTATAACATGCGGAGATATCATCACCATGAGTGATTGCTTGAAACAAGCTACAGTGTCTCAAATGTAGTTTAGCACGAGACATGTTTCAAAATGAGTCGATCCTCGACCTCATATCCTGTTTCGTCCCTTCAGGGCTGACATTTCATCATAAGCTCATCTCAAGCATAGGTATGAATGATGACTGCTGCGGTCTACTAGGGCACCATGTCAGATTTACTGATTGATGTGTGAGAACAACAAGCCCCGCCTGATCTAAGGCATCATCATGTGTTCTAAGGACGACATCATCATTGCAGTAGTAGTAGGGTCATTCACTGCACAGGCGCAGGCTGAACAGCAACAAGTAACAGATATGAAAATCTCACCAGGCCCGACACGGCTCTGTTCTTGTAAGTCACGCTCACGATCTTGCCATTGATACGCCTCAGTCGCCGGCCGGCAGCTGACTTGATTGTGCCACTGGTGGCGGACTTGCTCTGAAACCTGCAGGTCGTCATAATGCAGTGCATAATGCAGCTGTACCATCATGTGACGATGAAGGATTCGGTGTGATCAACATGGGAACACATGAGCCAACAGTGTGAAGAGATATGTTTGATGAACATGGGAACACATGGGCCAACAGTATGAAGAGATATGTTTGATCAACATTGGAACACATGGGCCAACAGTGTGAAGACATTAACAGAATTCAGCAGATACGGTTAACCACACAGAGTTCATAGGATGCAATAAGGACCCCACAGGAGCTCCTAGAGAAAAATGATAGCAAGACGATGAGAACCTCAGATTTCATGTACGGTCTGTCTCTTTACCCTCAGCAGACCCTCAAGCCCTCAAAAGCAGGTGCATGTGTCATCACAAGTGCTTGACCATAACGATATGCCAGAAATAACTTCTACTCACTGAAAGCTCCTCTTAGCCTTCCCTCCACTCTGGCAACGTACAAAGTTCATGCGGCCCACTGATGATGCCGCAGACTTACCACCAGCAGCTCCTCCCCGCCTCTCTGCTGCTGCTGCTCCTGCAGCTCCAGCAGACGCCCTCGGGCCTGCTGAAAGGCCCATGATAGGAGCTGCTCCTCTTCCTGAGGATGAAGTACTATGCCGTCCTCCCCTGCTGCCTGCAGCAGTGCATGACAAGCCCAGAGCTGCTGCAGCAGCTGAACGGACACCTGCTGGTACCACTGCTGCATTCGTTGCCATCATGGCAGCCTCCCCTACAGGAGGTGCCACATCAGGAATTGGGGCTTCAGCAGCCACTCCCCTGCTTGCAAAAGACTCTTGGAGAGCTCGTCTGCTATCAAGGGGAGCTGCTGAACAAGCATACTTCTTTTTTGCACATGCTGCAGCAGACGCTTTAGGTGGATGCCCACTTTTCATCATGGTGGGGGCAGCAATGGTATCCATTTGAAGACCTAGCGCAGAGTCAGCTGGAAAGACAGATGCATATCCTGTGCTTTGGGACACTCTGGTAGTGGCTACGGAGCCGCCACCACCTCCTGTTCTTTTATCTGCCGTGCTCTTTCTTTTAACTCGTACCTCCCTCCTGGCTGCTCCTCTCCGCTTCCTATTCTTTGTTGTCTCTTTCACCTCTGAGTCACATTCTTCAGAGCTATAGTCACTGCTGATCGATGATGACGTGCAATCCATGATCAGACTATCCTCAACCCCAACACCAGTAGGTTCTTGTCTTCCAGACAACTTAGAAACACCGCCTGCTGCTGGAACATAATCCACATCATCCGCCGCCTCTTGTTGCTTCCGGCTCCTCAGTGCCGCTTTTTGCTGCTTCCGGCTCATCAGTGCCGCAGTGCAGACTAGTAGTCTGCTGCATGCCCCTGAAGCAGCAGCAGCGTGCTCCACCTCCTCATCCCTCACACCTTCCACTGGTCGTACTCCATCATCCTGACGGAGGGCATGGTCACCGCTGCAGCTGTCAACAGGGTCATTATGGCCTGAAGGGGATCCCACAACTGGCGATGCAGGTAACGACAATGCTCTCTTGGCTTTCATGGCTGCCGCCCTGGACGGAGCACGTCTTCCGACAACGACTGGACCTGCTTCATCTGACACTGCGGCACTGCTGTCTTCTTCTTTGAAAAGTCCCTTACTGCAAGTAGTAGTGATCGCTACAGCGTCTGCATCCTCACTAAATAACATGTTGGTTCCAGTAGTAGCTCTTGTAGCTACAATAACAGAAGCACGACTGCGACGAGGTGCAGTAGCAGCAGCAGCAGGTACTGTAAGCCTCCGCCTGGCTGTAGCAGCAGCAGCAGCAGCAGGTGCTGCAAGCCTCCGCCTGGCTGTAGCAGCAGCAGCAGCAGCAGCAGGTGCTGTAAGCCTCCGCCTGGCTGTAGTAGCAGCAGCACTCCTCTTGATCACTTTGGAAGTCGCAGCCTGTACTGCAGGGCCCCTGCTGCCAGGACTCTTACTGAGGGCATGGCAGCCAACTGCAAGAAGCTGCGTGGCTTCGTCTGATACCACCACCGCTATGTTTTGTGGCTCTGAAAATCCTGGCAGGCATGGTTGAGAATCACTTCCAGGACTGTGAGGAGGAATAACTGAGGGTGCTGTTATTCCTGGCAGGCAGGGATTGAGAGGCAGGCAAGCTGAGGAAGCTGGATACAGTCGTAAGGAGTAACTACCTCCTCCGTGGCCAACAGGTCGTAGCGGGACGTTATGGGGACCGTCTTCCCTCTCAGGAGGTAGCCAGGTGCCAAGCAGTACATCTGAAACATCATGCAGTACAGTCCTTGCAGCAGGGATGATTGCAGTAGTGCCAGTGGAGGGACCTGAGGATGATGGGTTCATAGTTTTTCTTTGCAGATATGGCACGTCCACAGTGCAGGACGTTGTTCGTGCCGAGCTAGGAGCATTGGCTGCCATAATGTTGTAAGGTGGCAAGATCATGTCAGAGGACGAGGCGGCAGTGAGGTCCTTGCCTAGCTTGCAATCTTCCCCTAGACCAAAGGGGAGAGCTGGCATTAGTGTCGTAGTGTTATTGAACTCCCTCCCTCCTTGATGTTGATGGGGCAGAAGCAGGACTGCAGCGTAATGATGGTCACTCTTTCCTGCAACCTTGTTATACTTTATGGGATTATTAGCCGGATGTGGTGGTGGGTCTTCATGAGGCCTTGCCAAAGTGTCCCAGCACCCTGCCGGCGGTACAGCAGCTCCTTCTGCTGCTGTTGAGTCACCAACAGCAGGGCAGGCATCTTGATTTTGCCACGAGGACCTTTCCGCCCAACTCCTCTGCTGCATTGTACAAACAGGGTAAATTACATCATGATGATGACTGTACCTCTAGTATTTGCGGCTTGACATTATTGACATCAGTGATAAAGCAGTACAATATTTGACTGGAAGTTTTAGGGTTTAGGGTGGATTATGTGTTTGAAGGAGGTGGTTGTGATGTGATGGAGAAAGAATAACTCCCCATCGCAGGCATGAAGAAAGAAGAAATAAACAGGATGACATGTGTGACATGAGGTGAGGCCCCAATATCGACAGGATGACATGTGTGACAATTGAGGCCCCAACTATAATATCACTAATCAGTTCTTAAAAGCGTACAGCTACAATAGTCAATCCCTCACTGTTTTGCTACAAGGCGCCCTCTTGAGTCCTTGCTGGATGATCCCAGGGCTCATCACAGCACTGGATGCAGGTCTACCACCCGCCCTAGATCCTGATCCTGATCCCTTAATGAGCTTCCTAGCAGGGCTTGACGTAAGAGCAGACAGGGACATCCGGGCTGTACTGATTTTCCTGGCATAAGAACGGCTAGGGCTTGGAATGAGACCTCGACTACTGCAAGCCTTCATTAGGGTCCAGGGAGAGCAAGGTAGTGCCTTCTGCTGACTGTGGGGGCTGGAAGCAGGAAACAGGTTTTTTCTCATCTTCAAAAGAGGGGACTGCCCGGCAGCTTCATCACATTCAGCAGCAACATCACTTACTGGGCTGATACTGGATATCATGTTAGTCATTACAGGCTTCATCAACGGAAGCTCTTGCAGTGAGGAAGACGACAAGATAGCAGGTCCCAGCACTGAAGCACATGAGATTGCATCTGCCATTGAGTTTTGGGCTGCATTAGAGTTTGAAGGAACTAAGGATCCTGGTTTCTGCCCTGAATGATTAGCAGCTGAACCACGACCTAAGAAGAGCGGCGATGATGGCAGCTGAGATGAAGGAGCAATGTTCTCTTCATCATCATCACTACCTGTTGAGTTGTAGCTGGGGATGGGCTTATTCCTGATTATTCCAGAGTGCTTATTAGAAGCAGGGAGATGAAGGGAGCGCTGGGCTGAGACTGAAGCTGCTCTTGTCGCCTGGGATGGAGCTGGTTTTATTGCTGTCCTGCCTCGTCTTGCCAGGCTCAGCACCTCAATCATTCTGCTGGCACTACCAGCCGCCGTTGTGTCTGCTGCAGATGCTTGCTGAACACATGTGAGGGGTAACGACAGCCTACCTGCTCTGACTAGGGCAAGGTTTTTGGCCGGGCTGAAAATCGAGCCTGCTGCTGCTGCTCCCACAGCCCATGGACTACCAGCCACAACATCTAACTCACATATCAAGCCACCTTGAAAACGGGAATAACAAACAGAGGCTGTAATGCTTCAAGCATTACATAACTAAGTAAGTTACTTATAAGTAAGTTACTTATTGAGGAATAAACAGAGGCTACAATGCTTATTTATAGTTGAGGAATAATGGAACTACTACATGTATTTCAGTTTGTGATGGCACTCAATTTAGACATTGGAACGTGTGGGAAATGTAAAAAGGGCATGTTTTCAGGACAATGCCTTAGGAAACAAAAGACAAAGTCTGTCATGAAGATCAAGGAATGCCTACAACATACCATGGTTCATTAATCATATTTATGAGCACTGACAGTAAGGGATGATAGCTAGAGAAAAGTAGTACTACCTGTAACTACCTGCTTTCTCTATTGCTACCAAGGACATGTATGAACATGTGTGTCACCTGTTTTCTTTGTGCTGCCTGGGGACAAGAAGGATGAGCTCCCATACCCTTTCCGGCCGCTCTTAAGCTTAGACACTGGTGTGGGCCCCAACTCATTGGGACTGCTTGAAAAGGGTGGAGATGAAGCTGACAGTGGTGAGGGCACGGAATGAAGAAACGGGTAAGGATTGAGGAATGGACCATTTCATGATAATGGTGGCAGTAGTGTATAGTACTTGAGAAAGGTTAGCTTTTAGCACAGACTAGCACTACCACAAAAATGCAAATGAGTGTTCAGGCATAGAGTTGCATGAATGACCCCTGATGTGCCTTTTTGTTCATGAAATAGGAAGCTTTCAAGAGGCAGGCATTCAAATCTTTCATGATTGCAAACACACTACATACAAATTTACCTGTGCCGCCACTCCCTGATCCATTTGGGCTCTTGCGATGCTTGGACCTAATTGCTTTATTAGGGGTACATTTGTCTCCATACGCAACATTTTTATATGTTGGCGAGCCTGTTGTATTCCTCATCCCATCATGCCCAACCCTCTGCACCAAAGCGTGATCTGTACTGCCATCACTAGCGCCTGTACTTCTCAAGATATTTGTTCGGATTTGAGGACCACTGTGGCCTGCTGTTAGGCAGCAGATGATAATTGTAAGTTGATGAATACTTGTCTACTAAAGCAGCACCACGCCTCAACTGATACTGATGCAATGTAATGTCACCTGGTTTTGCACTTCGTTGCAGCAGTAAATCTCTATTTTCTTTGAAAATGATCAGAAGTGGCTTCAGACTCTCAGGATGTTCACTGTCTTGTGCCCTCCTCCCATGTTGGTGCTTAAAGTGCTTTTGGAACTCTAGGAGTGGGAGCAGGTCTTTCAGCAGCCCACGACTTTGTTCATCTTTCATAATATGACTGGCGCCTTCACAACGTCGTACATGTAGGGACTGGCATTTCAAAAACCAAACAATTCCTAGACCCTCATCTCGACCATAGGTCATGCAGGCAAGCCCACAGGGGAACAATCAAGTTGGCGCTTTTCTGACGTTTGACCATTGCGTTGCCAAACGTTGCTATATTAGCTGCCTTACTGTCAAGACACAACAAAGGTGAGTCATCATGAGGGTCCGATTTCAAAATGTCCCTTGGGCATTTTCCCCCCGAGGCCAGCACTGAAATTTTCCCTTAGCTGTCGCTTTAGGTGGTTAAGATATGAAGTTCCTGCGATGTTTTGCCTCTTTCCCAAAATCATTTTCTTGAAATGTCTTGACATTTTCCATTGCATTCAATGCTGCAGAAGACCTCGATCCTCACACGTACCAAAATTTAAGGTGATGTTTGTTGGTTATCCAATGTTGCAAGATTTTGTTTCTGTCGCAGTCAAATCCTCTAAATATCTATCTCGCAATCATGTCAGATTCGCATACGGCTTTTGAAACGTGAAATTATTTTGTATCTACATTCGATTTATCAGATGCCTAAGGCTAAAGCTGAAAAGTCAGAGAAGAAGGCCAAGGGAAAGAAAGAGAAGAAGGAGAAAGACCCAAATGCCCCTAAGAAGCCTTTGGGTGCCTACATGTTCTTCTGTGCTGAGATGAGGCCAAAAGTCAAGGAGGAGCATCCTGATTTCAAGGTAGGAGAATGTGTTAGCTGATCTCTAAATGATCATGTCTACACTGTCTTGTCTTCTTCATCACTCTATTGATGAACATCAAATACGTAGATCACGGAGATGGCTTCCAAATTGGGAGAGCTGTGGAAGGAGCTGGATGAGAAGGCAAAGAAGAAGTTCCAGGACAAGGCCGAGAAGGACAAGGAAAGGTACCAGAAGGCTCTAGAGAAGTACAAAGCAGAGAGCAAGGGAGGAGCTGCTGAAGAAGAAGAAGAGGAAGACGAGGAATAAACATGGGATACTAAACTTAAAAGCTACTCATTACTCAAATTTGATTTGATTGCTCTATAAACACTCAGACATTGATCTGACTTTGGGACAACACCGAATCTTTGCTTTCATGTAAATGCTGTTTGTTTGGTCCTTCTGTAATTGTACATTGTTTTTGCCCTCGGAGGGTTGGTTTGCTTCCATGGCAGATGCTGTCAGTCTCAAGGAAATTGCCCTCGCTCAAGCTCTAATCAGCAATCAATTGCTGTTTCATGACTTCGCTCCTCTCATGTCTCCTTACATCATCGTGAATACTGAATATCTATCATGATCAAATAATGATGGCGCGTAAATGTCCTTGAGAAACCTCAATCTTCTGTACAGGACTGGTGTAAGAAGTCGAGGGAAACTGCGAGACCGACATAACAGACATGGTTCTTTGAGCATCAAGGTAGACAGATTTCACTGATCATTTTTAAGTGCTCTAGAATGTTTTTGATAGCATCCGTGGGAATAGTGGGTGCGGCTGCAGGATTCGGTATATCGAAGCTTGTCCATTCAGCCACTGGCAATAAGGCAAGCATTTTAAAATACTTACCCGTTTATTTGTATTTGCTCTAATGCACTGTAATGGCGTAGTCGCGAAAATCCGGCATTGCAAAGGATATCACCCAATGCATCGGTAAGAACATGACATGGTAACGATATCGATATGCACAGACTTCCAACCACATCGCAATCTATCCATGATCTGGTTTGAGCAGGGAACACGCCGCTGGTGTACCTGAACAGAGTCACAGAGGGTTGTGTGGCGAAAATAGCTGCAAAATTGGAGATCATGGAGCCATGCAGCTCTGTAAAAGACAGGTGGGTATTTCATCAGATTCGCTTGGTAGGTATGGACAAGGAATGTGCTGCGACTACACCTAAGAAGATGAAGATCTTTGTGAAGGTCCAGTGATAAGGCCGCAACCTTGTTGTTAGCCATATGAACAGTATCGTGCACACAATTTGTCATGACATCCACATTTAAGCTTATCTGGTTGCAGTTCCAATTAGCCCGATGTCTAAAGCTCAAAAAAAGGAGAGATTGCGCAGTTGCTGATACAAGTTCACTTTTTGGAACATAGGAGCGAGTTATACATGCATCTCTCATGTTGCGAACATGAATTTCTGTTGCTTCATACCTTCATTGCTGGTGCCGAGCAGGATTGGGCTTGCCATGATAGAGGATGCTGAGAAAGCTGGAAAGATCACACCAGGAAAGGTACAACAGTCAAGAAGGCACTAAATGTCAATGCAGAAAGAATCTGTTCATTGCGGATTAGTTCTCCTATACTCATCTCTACCTGACATCCATTACATACAGCTGTACACATGTCTCAAACATGAATCTGTATGTCTGCATTGCATAGGCTGTGCCATGTTTCAGGGTTTCACAATTATTACTGCGGGAACCCTTGTTAGGATTCACCAATCATCATGCATCACAAGCTGAAACCTAGTTGTGCTAATCATGACCTCATGCTTCATGCAGACCATCTCATCAATCATGCATCGCAAGCTGAAACTAAGATGTGTTAATCATGACCTCATGCTTCATGCAGATGTCCTCACAAACCATGCATTACAAGCTGAAACAAATTTGTTCTAATCATGACCTCATGCTTCATGCAGACCACCTTGATAGAGCCTACAAGTGGAAACACCGGCATTGGCCTCGCCTTCATCGCAGCAACGAAGGGCTACAAGCTCATTATTACCATGCCTGCTACCATGTCCATGGAGAGACGCATCCTGCTCAGGTAGTATGAAATAAGAGCAACCACATGGGTGTCATAAACATGCGAACATGCATGCCATGTGAACAATAATGCCACATGTGTTTGGCATTCTTAATGATATGAGCCTGTATTTGCAAACGCTACATCTACATGTTTGGGCGTCCTAGTCGGTGTGTAATGCTCCGGGCTGGAATGCTTATATAGAACACGGGGTTTGGCGTGTTGCCAGAAAACAATCCTTTCCTAATTTGACTCATGGATTTTCAACAAGACACGCATGTAGACCACTAAGCTGCCAAGCTAGCTACATAGTATAGACCTACTGCCAGGCTAGCTACATATAGACCACTAGCTGCCAGGCTAGCTACATATGTTTGTATTTGAAAGGATAGAGTTAAAAGGTCATAAGCTGACAAGAATAACTCTTGGATGCTTCACATGATGACAGGGCCTTTGGCGCTGAACTGCACGTGACGGATCCTGCAAAAGGCATCAATGAGTCTATAGCCAAAGCCAAGGAACTAGCTGCTGCCATTCCAGACTCCCACATTCTCCAGCAGTTTGAGAACCCTGCAAACCCTAATGTAGGTCTTAACACTCTATCCTAGGGTCTCAAAGCGCATGTGTGTATGATTACGCAGGGAAAGAGACCCATTCTGGCATCATGGCGTGGCTATACACATGTATTGCTTGTTTCAGGTGCAACCTGGTAATTATTGCTTCCTATGAATTCGCAGGTGCATTACCGCACCACAGGTCCTGAAATATGGGAGGGCACGCACGGGAAGGTGGATGTGTTGGTGGGTGGTGTGGGCACAGGGGGAACCATTACAGGCTGCGGCCGCTATCTGAAGGAGCGCAAACCCTCTGTCCAGGTGTGAGCTGCAACCTCCACATGCATTGAATCTCACAACACCCCATCGCCTGCACATCAGCCCTGAACCCTGTGGTATGATATATTCTGCTTGCACATCAACCCTGAACCCTGTGGTATGATGTATCCTGCTTGCACATCCGCCCTGAACCCTGTGGTATGATGTATCCTGCTTGCACATCCGCCCTGAACCCTGTGGTATGATATATCCTGCTTGCACATCAACCCTGAACCCTATGGTATGATATATCCTGCTTGCACATAAACCCTGTACCCTGTGGTATGATATATCCTGCTTGCACATAAACCCTGTACCCTGTGGTATGATATATCCTGCTTGCACATAAACCCTGTACCCTGTGGTATGATATATCCTGCTTGCACATCAACCCTGAACCCTATGGTATGATATCCTGCTTGCACATAAACCCTGTACCCTGTGGTATGATATCCTGCTTGCAATGACTAGGTTGTTGCGGTGGAGCCAACTGAGTCTCCGGTGCTGTCTGGGGGCAAGCCTGGCCCTCACAAGATCCAGGGCATTGGAGCAGGGTTTGTGCCGCCTGTACTGCAGCAGGACTTGCTGAATGATATCTTGCAGGTGCGCATAATGATGAGGCTGGATGCTGATCTAGTACGCATGCGGTACATACGCATGCTCTTGTACATCTGTACATCTGCTGGCAGTTAAAGCATGCAGATAGCAGTACATTGCAAGTTGATGGCCCAAGGATATTGTGGTACTATTGTGGTACTAGGTCAGCAGTGATGATACTGTTGTACTATGATTATAAGTCCAGGTCAGCAGTGATGATGCTGTGGCCATGGCAAAGCGCCTAGCACTCCAGGAGGGCCTGCTGGTGGGAATCAGCAGTGGTGCAGCAGTGGCAGCTGCTATACGTGTAGCCCAGAAGCCAGAGAATGCAGGGAAGCTGGTGGTAGTTGTACTGCCTAGCTTTGGAGAGCGGTACCTGTCCAGGTGTGTTCTTCAAATAATGTGTAGTGCCCTGTCATGAATTGATGTACTTCTAGTGCTAGCACTTTTAGCACAGCATGAGAAGGGGACAGCATGAAAGGGATCTGGTCAATTAATTGAAAGTAATGAATTTTTGAGTCAGGCACCTTACTAACCTTACTGTTTGTGGCAGCAGGATCTTGTGCAGTTCAATTGCAAGATATCGCTCTGCTAGCTCTGCTGACAGAGCTCTAATTTTAAATATACTTGCTGATTTTTTTGTGTTATTTGTCTGTGCACTTAGTGTGCTATTCCAGAGTATCAAGGAGGAGGCTGAGAAGATGACATATGAAGGAGCTCCCGTCTCTTAAATAGATTACAGCAACATCAATGAGCAGACTGCTCTGCAACTCCGCAGCTTCTTAAGTTGTCCAGCAGCAGAATGGGTGTCATCATGAGCAATGTTGGTGATTTTTGTTGTCGATAGACCTCACCGCAAGGATGCTGTTTTTTTATAGACCAAACCACATGATTGTAGTGACCTGTACATGTTCTTTGTAATGCATAATAGTCAGGGTCTTTACAGCAGTCATTCACAGCTTTTCGTGACAGATGTACAGGATTTGTAATCAGTAGTAGTAAGTATTTACATAGATGTAAACAAAAGTAAACTACTTGCAAATGTAAGAATCGTGATCAGGTATACTAGTGAACCTTCCTATTATACATATTTTTATTAAAATTATCATGAATAGGTAACTGAAACATTCATATAAATCAAGCAGTATCTCCTCAAGAGAAACTCTTACAGATTCTACACTTAGAAACCAAACCTCAATTGTAGGTAATTGAACTTGCATGATTGTATGCCAAGCTGTTCAAGTTACACTTCCTAGTATGCATTCAAGGTTCTAGAGCCGAATATGATGAATAAAGGGTTCGTCATCAAGCAGAAACACAACATGCTACTACAGGAGAGTGCAGCAGCACATGATACCAACTGCAACAATGCAATTCACTGCAGTTACTAGGGAGCATCGTCGTAGTGCTTTAGCTACCTCTCCTCCTGCCCACCAGCACGGTAAGAAGCCGCTGTCGCGAAACCCCTTCATCTACAGCTTGTTGGATGGCAGTCCCTCTACTTTACTTGGCATATACAATTCGTCACGATCCTTGGGTATGTTCCCCAATTCCGCACTCACGTCAGCGTGGTATAATTGCTCTGCCTTCTCTGTTGGTCCCGAGAGAGATGGGTAGAACTCAATAGCAGCAAATGTGAGGATGCCCACTGCCGCCGCCATGAGGGTAGCTGCAGTTGACAGCTGTGCAAAGAGCCCTGTAGGGCTGTAGGGGAGAGCATAGCCACCCACACTACCCAGATCAGCTCCAGCGGCTAGGTCACTGCTCTGTATCAGCGAGACAGCAGCAGCAGCAGCAGCAGCAGCAATAATAATGATGAGAGAGTGGACATAAACAAAAACCTAGATAAGGAATAGGATGTGATCTGCCACAACGTTTCTTTGTTGCTTAGGCAAAGGGCAACAGTGGAGCAGGCAGTGAAGGGGTCTATAAAGCTATCAATAGCAGGCAGTGAAGGGGTCTATCAAGCTATCAATCTAGCACTGATCCTAGAGGACTCTAATAATGCTCCCCATCAGCATTGAGCTTGCAGTCTTGTGTGAGTGCTCATCAGATGAGGCACCACGAGCTGCATTCTAGTGTGAACACTCATCCCATTTGTGTCATCAAGAGAGCTCATGTCAATGTTCAACTCAGCTCAAACCCTAGTTATCACCTGCACATCCTCAGCTCAAATCCTATTTACCACCTGCATATCTTCAGCTCAAACCCTAGTTATCACCTGCATATCCTGCAATCCCATAGCACATGTGGCAAGCCCAGTGGCAAACACGCAACGTCCCCAAAACCGGTGCAGTTTTCTGATCATATCCTTGGTCTCAGCGCTCATGTCCGGGATGATAGCAGAGATCACTCCGCCCGTCAGCTGCAAGAGCCAGGCGCAGAGGACTGCAACACCAATCCATGCATGTGGGCTGAACAGCGTGTAGTAAGGGAAGTAGTTGAAGTAGGCTGGTGGGGTGGGAGGGAAGCTGGGCGGGTAGTCTGGCATGCTCATTGGCACCATGGGAGGGGGTCCAGGGGGTTGTGAGAGTGGAGAAGTGAAGTCCCCTATGGTTTTGATGGTCAGGCTCTTGTAGTAGTAGATGCTGACGATACCCAGGACTGAGCAGATCATAGTTCCCATATGGCAGAAGACGTGCCAGGATCTGTAACATTAATTACAGCGAATTCAGTAATGGAGAGATTAGTCATTGTGACTAGATGGATAACAGATTGCAGCTGATCTGGTCAGTGGAAGCATCTTGACTGAGCTGTATGCAGGCGAGAGGGATGCACACCATGTTTTGAATTCATGAAATAAAAGGTATGAATAATAAATCAATGACTGAGGAGGATTCGTGAACTGAACCGTCACACACGTCATGAAGCAGTTCCATTACTTTATCTATGTCACCATAATCATAATGATGCGTGTAATGCAGCATGCTTCATGAGCACCCCCTGTTCATGTCGTGGGTTCGTAGAGCTGAGATGTCTTACTTGGAAATAGTCCTTCTTATCTGTGGAGAACTGGTCATCAAAGAGACAGGGAGCATAGGAGCTTCAAACGAAAGCAGAGCTTCCGGCATGAACACTCCTGCACAGTGAGAATATGATTATTCTTATGTACGACATATCATGTGCTTAGGAGGGCATTCTCCTACAGTATTCCATTTAGAAGATGCAATGTTACACAAAAGAATCTCAACTTGCATGTCGTACTGCAGCAACGAACTGCTCAATTAATTTTCCATATCATCAATAATATCAAGGAGTTATGGAATGAATTAAGAAGTTTCGAAGGGGGAAAGGGGGGAATGACGACGCATGTTGTCACATCAGCTGGAGCTTGACGTACGCCTACTAGCACAAAATTTCTTCTTACCGAAAGCAGCAGACATGAGTACAGCATGCCAACCAAAAACATTTGTTGCAACAAAACCCATGCCGCCTTCAACTTTCATAACCCAAACGATGATGAGAACTAGGAAAGTAACCCATGCCATCCTTGGGAGAAGCGTAAGAGCTACACGACTAAAAACATTTTTCATTGAAATAGATTTGGCAGATAGGCACAGAAAGGAATAACGTGTTTGATCTCAGTTAAGAGTTTGAGGGAACTTGAATCAGTGTTGTAAATTTCAGATGGCCTTCAGATGAAATAACGCAACAAAAATATGTTATGATGGGAAGAGGCTATGGTCGTTGACCCATACAAGTATCCCTGTACCTCGGCATACACATGTAGCGGTATAAAGGAACATTTGATGATACACTTTTTGGCGAGCCTTTCAAAATTGATTGGAATTAGGAAGCTGACCCTGTTACTGATACTAAAACATGATGGATGCACAATCAGGCAACACAAAGACACATTCTTACTCCTCTAACATTAATAATATTATATTATATGTAATTACTAGTAGCCATTATGATGTTACTGCACGGTCATGTTCACATTGCGTTATTTGCGCATGCATGCAGTGCGGCCTGCCTAAGTGTCTCGTGTACGGATTTTTCCTCGAGCTGCCGTACAGCAAGTCTCGTCTCTCTGACGGCGTAACAATTTGAACATGACAGATGGTCTATGTATGGAATTGGTTTAGCTCCTTTCTCTTCTTCGTCGAACAATTTGACTGCTAAATTGAGTCTTTATGCAAGTTTAACGTCTGTTATGCGTGCTTGCCATAATGACAAAATCCCATAACCTATTCCAAGGCAGTGGTAGATCTACTGTTCAGAATTTCCAGTCTTTCATCAATGATATTGAGCCATTAAACTGCTGCATTTCAGCCCCCAAAGAGCTCATAGTTCTTGGCATTCTGTACAATGCTGTACATTGCGCCGATAGCCCCAAGCACCCCTAGGGAAGAGGCCACAATGGCAGTCACCCAGCAAAGCCACCAGGCACTGCTGGTCCATGCCTTGGGACGCTTCAGGGTGAGCCACAACAGGCAAGGAATGACAAAGGTGGTCGGAGTTACAGCCAATGCCCCAACTACCCCAACCAGACCCATCAAGTCTCCAAAGAAAGGGATCAGAGCTGCAAGGAAGCAGGTGGAGCACACATACAACAGGCGCACTACCACACGGCGCCAAGTTGGACCCATACAGTAGAGCATGTAGCTAAACCAGTTGCCCTTTTCAGCTACATGGTCCTTCTCTCCACTACTCATTTCATCAATATTGTTGCTGTAGCCATTAGTTGCATGCCCGCCTGGAATTGCACCAGCTGCATCAAGTGAAAGGCTGTGCATCTGGATTTGGACAGCAGGCTGATCTAGAAGCCTGTTGTTGCTTGGGTACGCATTGTAACCTTTGTAATTCTCATAGTTGTTCCGATGCAAAGCAGCTGACCTCATGCTGACAATGCTGCCACCTCGTTGAGCTGAAGTGTGAGCAGCAGCAGTGTCCCAGTTTGCTGAAGACTGCTGTAATTGCGGCCTGCCATTATCCATCGTCATCAGCAGCTTCTCAGACTGGGAACTTGCCATGTCAGCATTACCACCAGTACGGTCCTGAAGCTGGTTTGTACTGCAGATCACGTGATGTGCAACTGTTGATGTGTTTAGTAAGCTCTGTCTCACACTCCTTATCCTTAGTCTGTTGGTGAGGCCCTGTGAGCTACTGCTAGATCTTACTACTACAGCTCCATCCCCTGCAACAATATCCATTGAACTAGGATTTGTTTGGACGCTGCCACTATGGACTAGGAGTGAGACATTGTTCGCATCCAAGCTCGAGGCCACAGCGCCAAAAGCAGTGGAGCCCTGATGGGCAGCCACATGTAGTGCCGCAGTACTGCTACCAACATTGTAATGGCCATCTGTACTGAGGGTATCAGGTGCAGTTGGAGGTTATTGAGGGTAGGAGCGAGCTGCATACTGAGTCAGGGAGGACTCGATGATTTCAAAGAGGACAGAGCTGTACACTTGGTAGCTGGAGAGAACATGGAGGACGACAGCGAAGAAGCATGCCCCAAGAAGTCCTAGAGGAGAGGGGCTGACTGACTGAAGGACATTCTCCTGGGGAGATAAAAGGAGGAGGGAGGTGACTTCTTTACCGGCAGGAAGAAGGCGTCGAATAAAGATTACAAACAAAACAGAGACTGAGTGATTTCGTCAAGATCACAGCTCAGCAATGACTAAATAATGAGCCACATCATTCTAAGTACATCATATAATGCGGTTATTTCACACATGTGTCATGGCGGTTACTTCCTCATTATGTTATGATGCTTTGTTTCAAAGCATCTGCTCAAAGTAAAAATGATGATAATTTGCTTCCAATTCAGAATTTGAGCCTTAAATAATTTAGAAGCCCCACCCATTGATTGCTTCAAGTGATGACTCGTTGCCAGCAGCATATATACTACAGCTTAGAATGAGCTGCCTTTCATGCTTGTCAATAAGAGTAAGCTACTGGTCATAACTATAATCTCATTACATGAACCCCTTACCGCCACGACATTGCCAAAAGCATAGAAACCGGAGATAGACATGGCGAAATAGCAGATGATGGTGAGGATGAACGCTCCATGAACTCCTGTGCAGCATGTGATCAACTTGATTCATTGGTCTTGCACTTGGAGGCGGTTCACTATTCACTACTTATTACTACTACAAGACATCTTCATACTAGCCACACACTGTTATTGTACCATTATCCAAGGTACTTAAAGCACCGCCAAGAGAGCAAAATAAGTTCAGAGTGATATTAAGTTTTAAAATCCCTCTCAGCAGAATTACTGACAGCCCCTTCATAACTATGACCATGATGTCCAATAATGATAAGTATGTCTAGTATGTCATTCCTAGCTCTGCTGACACTGCCACTCTCATCATAATCATGTGAAGTGGTCACTAATAAACTTTTTTTTGTAGCTTTCATCCTCATCCTCATTACTGGTCATTTATATTGATGATTTATGTAATTGATCTTCACCTTTCATCATTGCTTTGACAGTGCTTGGAGGGAAGGGCAGAGTGGCCTGAATCTCCACAGCAATGTTGTGTCCCCTGATACTAGAATACATCATTAGTCCCCACAATACACCATCAATCATCAATTCACAGAAGAACTCATGGCTCATATTAAAAAAACAAGCCTAGTAGTGCACTTCATGCAGACGGGCTGCTACCTTATACTCCAGTTCAAGTCGTAGGTTAAACACAGAACATTGACATCATTGAATAACATTTCCCACTGAATAATAACTGAATAATATCCAAGCAAGATTATCAAAATTTTCCAATATGTGAAGATGAGCCACAAAGCATGACATAAACCTTTCAAGACATGACGAGACTCAAGGTCATGAACTGCCTGTCGTAGTTGTCTGAAATAGTTACTACTGATGATGCCTGGATGAGCTTACTATTCTGTAGCCGTTTCATCCTAGTAGTGCTCACCCAAATGCAAAGAAGATGGTGGTGATGGTCGAGAAGATCCCTAGAAGGTTCCCTGTTGTGTTGCCTCCAGGCAAATCGATGACAGGAGTGTAGTCCACCTGATCCCTTGCAGTGTTCAGAGCTATGGCCGAGCCACCAACAGAGTACAATAAGGACATGAGAGCACCCATGGCTGACACCCACGCCAGGCTGCTCAGATCAGGGAGCTAATACACAAGCAGCCACAGCAGCAACAGGATTAGGCACAAAAAAGTTCACCAACACATGCAATAATAACAACAGCTATAATTGAATGATGAATGAGTAGCTGATGCAACACATGATGCAAAAAAGTGCTGGTCGTCGTTGCGCTGCTTCCATGATGAAGATTATAGAATGCTGTCGAATCATCACACTACAAGTATTGTTTACTTGCCTCGCAGAAGGGGACCTGGAAGCTCAGGAGGGCCCAACGTCCTCTGTTGTGTCCTAGAAGGATAACGGACAGTTATGACGTGGTTGTTACGAGCAGGATGCTGAGCGATGGGATAATTTCACCACAAATGGTCATTCCTACGGTTCTGATTCGGCTTCAGTACGAATCGGCTTCAGTTACGTGTGTATCAGCTTCACGTATTCAGTCCCAGACATGATGTTGACAGAGCTATCTCATCTTCAATTTACATGTCAGGTGCGTACTGTTCAGACGAATCTGGGTGCCTCTGCATGACAGCTATCAATGCACTATATACCTAGCAGTACCCATGACAGCTATCAAGGCACTATATACCTAGCAGTACCCATGCAAGCAAGATCACCATGATCCCTGATGTTGTCTCATGTACCTCATGCATGTACACCAAGAGCCCAAAAGTGTACCAAGAGACGACCAAAGACACAAGCAGGACAGATATGCCACCCCACCACCCCAGAGAGGCAAAGGCATGAGGTAAGCCCAGGACGCCAGCCCCCACCATGGCAGTTACATTGTGGTAGCAGGTCTCTAATCTGCAGTTGAATGATCATGAGTCAGCTGAATTGCTCAGGATCATAATCTAATAGATAGATACGACAGTATGGAGACAAAAGAGCAGAATTCCTTTCACCATGATGATGGGAGTATTAATACATGGAGCGCCAATCCTGACTAGAATGAGATTCGGCACGGATAAGCGTGCGTGCATACAACGCCGCCTCGCATGCACGTAAATGATTTCCTCCTCAGCTGATGACACACATCGTCATATATTGTCATTTTGCTCACCATGTGGCGCCTTCATCATCAGCTGTGAGCACTTGGCAGTTTTCTTCTTTAGCAGAGGGCTCTGATTGGACTGTTTCAGGCGCTGTAAATTGATCAGCTATATGAATTTGACCAGCACTTCCAGAATCGAGAACCCTATCTCTGATATTTGAGCTTGACATCTACAGCTTTACTGTCGAAGATGTTCTGTTTGTTCAAAATTAATTCAGTGTATTTGTAAGTTTACTTTCAATAGAGGGAGAAAACGGCGTCGTCACTCTATATTGCTTCCTCTAGCTTACGTCTATGATCAGCTCGATTGCACTATGTACTTCTTCTTGTCTTTTCTACTTATAAATGTCATTTAACCATCGTTTTTCGTCCAGTATGAAAGGAGTGAAGTCGTTTCTCTCAAACCCGGTTTTCACACTCACTTGTGCTGAAACTGCACCAAACTCGAATCGCAGATATTTTAGTATTATAGTTATATTAGGCGATATGTGTAAGTCTTACCTAGTGCGCCTGAATTTCCGACTTGCGTTGCTTACTTTATTCAATCACGACCTCTCTTTATCAAAAAAACAATGACATAAACTTAAATAACAAAATACAGGATGACCAATGACAGCTATAACGACATTCAACTAGCAGAGTACGCCGCCCTCATGACACTTAGACTGCTGTTATGTACACCAGTATGTCGTTAATGCATGCGGCTCATAATCACTCAACTTTCCTAGTGCAGATTTCTAGTTTGTAGGCATTGAAAGTTTCCCAGAACATGTTCTTCAGACTTTTAGAGGCTAAATTGGCATAAGAGTTATCTAAAGAGTACATCAGCAACACTCTGATATGTGCAACATGATGGATGCACAATCAGGCAACACTGAGACACATTCTTACACCTCTAATATTATATGTAATTCCTAGTAGCCGTTGTGATGTGACTGCACGGTCATGTTCACATTGCGATTGCTTGCAGTGCGGCCTGCCTAAGTGTCTTGTGTACGGATTTTTCCTGTAGCTGCCGTACAACAAGTCGCGTCTCTCTGACGGCGTAACAACTTTCGAGTCGTCTGTCATCATTTTGGAGCGGATCCAGGTGGGAGGTGGTCGCAAGCTGATACATTCCCCTTGAAGAATCGGTCCATGATACAGAGCATGCGGACGTGCTTGTCTGGGTGATAATTGAAATGGACCATAAGAGGTTCTGTTGCAGTGGCTGTAGAGCCTGGGATGAAGGCGCTGCGTTGAGACCTGCGTGGAAAGCATTATGATACCATTCTCATTACATGATCTCTAGTCATGATTAGTCGAGGCAGTTTTATGATGGCTTCATTACACAGAAGCTGACTAGTATGACTAGGCATGATATCAAACCTGATATTAAATCATTATGAAGCCTTATCGTCATCAGTATAAAAGCGTGAGAGTACTTTGTTCAAGCAGATCAGGGACCGCTTTAGGATATAGCAAAATTTGAATGGTTTTGCTACAGCAACAGCTCCAATCTCAATGTACTTGTTAGTACGCAAAGACTTCTCAATGTCTTCACATCATCATCAGTTAATCAATCATATTTTAGCGGCTTTCACCAAATAACTTATTTAGCTCATTATGGGGACAGCAACAGAAGCAGAAGAGCTATCATAATAATGCGACAACTCACTTGAAGAAAATTTTAGAGTTGGTCCAAAGCATGTAGTCCATGACTCGAAGGGAGCACCCAGAGTGCTTGAATGCATTGCCATAGGACGGTCGCAAGAGGTACTGGTTGAACACCTATTGAATCAATGGTAGCAGAAGGAGGTACTGGTTGAAACTTTATTACCTTAGCAATAGTAGCTGAAGCAGCATACTAAACACTGCCGAGTGTGCTCATCTTTGACTGAACTTCAGGCAGCAGCAGGCATCTGTCTCAATCACTGGCCAATATGCAGGACACTCATTATTCACTGAGCTAACGAAAACCTTAGCCGCTTAGTAGTGTTCGTGAGCACGATACTGCGCCGTTCATATAGCTTGCTGCTGTCATCATCATTGTTGCACTTGCTCAAAACCTGTTGTTCTCATATCGAGACAGCCTCGTCGTTATCGTCCTGTCTGCCTAGAGCAGCTACTAGTCTCTCTTATTCCCAATCATTACCTGCTGATCCCTCTCTAGCTCCATAATCATTACCTGCTGATCCCTCTCTAGCTCCACAATCATTACCTGCTGATCCCAACCTGCTAATCGCTGCAGATGGTCTGAGACTTGGCTCATCAGAGTGAAGGTTCGCTGATTAGATTTCACCCACACACAACCAACATTAGTCCTGCAGCAGCAGGGCAGCATCATCATGAGCCTACTTATGATCGAGGTACCTCAATTATAATGCTATAGCCATGCAATATAAAATCCAGTTACGACCTTCGACAAACTGCGACTAAGTAGCGGTGAACAACTGCAAAATAGCCTATGACCAGTAACTAGAAGTAGCCTATGACCAGTAACTAGAAGTAGCCTATCACCAGTAAGAAGTTAAACGACGTAGTGTTGCCTAGTTGCATGGCTTATTAAGGATAGAGTGCACACATTATGAAGAGGTTCATGTAGTTTGACGCGTCATCATTAATAATAGGAATAAGTGTGGATAAGTTATTTTCAGTTGCCCGCCGCACGTGAATAGTTTCATGAACAGTCCACCTGCCCCCCAGCCCATACTGGGGTCATGGACACTATCAATCACACCATATGACATGTCGTCGAATCCATCTGTTTGAATTTCAATGTCTGAGTCCCTGTGAGACCGCAGAAGAAGAGATGATGAGTAGCAATAATAACAGACTTAACAGCAGGTACAGAAGAAGAGATGATGAGTAGCAATAATAACAGACTTAACAGCAGGTACAGAAGAAGAGATGATGAGTAGCAATAACAGACTTAACAGCAGGTACAGAAGAAGAGATGATGAGTAGCAATAACAGACTTAACAGCAGGTACAGAAGAAGAGATGATGAGTAGCAATAATAACAGACTTAACAGCAGGTACAGAAGAAGAGATGATGAGTAGCAATAATAACAGACTTAACAGCAGGTACAGAAGAAGAGATGATGAGTAGCAATAGCAGACTTAACAGCAGGTACAGAAGAAGAGATGATGAGTAGCAATAACAGACTTAACAGCAGGTACAGAAGAAGAGATGATGAGTAGCAATAACAGACTTAACAGGTACAGAAGAGGAGATGATGAGTAGCAATAATAACAGACTTAACAGCAGGTACAGAAGAAGAGATGATGAGTAGCAATAATAACAGACTTAACAGGTACAGAAGAGGAGATGATGAGTAGCAATAACAGACTTAACAGGTACAGAAGAAGAGATGATGAGTAGCAATAACAGATGATAGAAAGAGCCACAGGAGTGTCTGCAGTGAGTCATCAGATATTGTAGCGGGAGATGTTGCAGATATAAGGGAGGATGGACTAGATGAACAGACTAGTTGATGAACTCATTCGTGCGCAGAAGACAAGGAGAATTACAGTCTTACATTAGTTATACTGATGATGTAACAGTAAACTTTATTACCTTGCTAACTGTAGTAACCCCAATAATGTTGTAAAAAGCAAAAGATACCTGTGAATGTGGTCGAATGGATTCTTGAGGTACACAAGATCCATGTCCGTGATAAGTGTGTGATATCCCATCTGCAACATGAGAGCTATCACTGTCATGATATCCCATCTGCAACATGAGAGCTATCACTGTTATGATATCCCATCTGCAACACGCTAACTATCACTGTCATGACCTCTCATCATTTGATACATAGTAAGATTATGCATACTAAGTGTACATCGATAATGCAGTCATGACCGCTTCTCATAGCATGTCATCAATCTCTACCTGAATTATCTGCTTGAGCAAAACCTCTCATAGCGTGTCATCAATCTCTACCTGAATTATCTGCTTGAGCAAAACCTCTCATAGCATGTCACCAATCTCTACCTGAATTATCTGCTTGAGCAAAACCTCTCATAGCGTGTCATCAATCTCTACCTGAATTATCTGCTTGAGCAAAACCTCTCATAGCGTGTCATCAATCTCTACCTGAATTATCTGCTTGAGCAAAGTATATTTGATTGTTGACACACGGTTTGCGGGGTGTGAGTTTTTCTGACTCTCAGGTATGGCAATGGTGACGCGGAACCAGTTGTACTTGCGTTCCTGTAATAATAAGCAGGTGGCATGAAGTTGTGCAGCTATGTTTTGCTTAAATGTAATAAAATATGTATAATGATTCCAGAATTTCTCTGTTTATCAATCTGCTGGTATAAGCCAGTAGCTTCACAGCAACAACATGTCTTGGAAGCACTGCCTGAAGGATATCAAATTAAGCACTGCATGAAGGATATCAAATTGAGCACTGCCTGAAAGATATCAAATTAAGCATATAGGAATAATAGGAACTTACAAGCGCAGCTAGTGAGTAGTGTTGCATCTGAATACTGCTTCATACAACATTATGAGCTCACCTTAAGATACCTCTCTGTTTCATCATCCATCACGCCTATCAAGTGATTTGTGATATTATTATGATCTATGATCTCTAAGAAGCTCTCTAAAATATTGCCTCCATTCCACCTGCACAACAATAGTTGAACTCAGGTGCTCTCTATCAGAAAACTCATGTCCGCACTTCATTCCTGAGTCAGGAAATCTTAGCAATAGCAGCATGCAATCTCATACGACCTACATAGGTTTGAAACACCACGCATTCTCACCAGCAAATAGAAGAATTCTTGCACATCATGATGCCATTTGCGAGTGCCAGCATGATCTCATTGTTCTTTGCGCTTTTTCTCAGGGCTTCCGCAAGCTCCGGATTCTCCTTGGCTACCTCAGCAGCTGGTTTCATAGGCCAGGTCACGTCTGCTGGGTTCTTCTCACATGCACATGTGGGATCTTGCCTGGAAAGTGTCAAGGAAGGTGCAGATCCAGAAAACGCTGTGTCTGACATAGCTTTGGGCAAACTTTGAGAGCCACCAGGCATTTGAATGGACCCAGAAGACTCATGCTTCATCAAGATCTGCTTTTCCAACTGTCCCCCAGCTACGGCCTTGGCATTGAACTTAGCAATGTCCTTGAGCAGACGTGCATGGACCAATTCGAAATCTTCATTGTTAGTATTTACGTGCGCTGCAGATAATGAAGTCGCCCCTAGTATCCTGAATCTAGATCTCAGCTGTTCCGAACGGTAAAAGACTCCACCAACAATCAGCAAAAGACAGAGGCTCACAAGTGCCTCGAACTTGATGTACGATGGCCGCTGTGGTCGTGATCTGGAATTCGACGAGGCATGCATAAGCGCAACAGTCCTGCGTTGTGCACGAGTCTACCTTGAATACTTAAAAAATGTACGGCAGGAATCGGAGGTTATAAAACGGGCACTTTGGGTATGTTCACGTCGTTTGCACTTTGCAGACAGAAAAATAATCTAGGTATGAGTCTTTTAACTCAGCGAAAGACCTGGGAAATCGGGAACAGTTGCGCACATTTTATTCTGACCAACTCATGTTCTTGCAGACTCATCTTCCCGTGCTTTTTCAGGTATCAGCATACGTGAAGTTTTGTCCCAAAAAACTGGAAGTGGCTGTACAGGCACGACAGACTGCTCTCCAGACCTGGACCAATATGGAGTACATGAGGACGATCAGTACTTGGGACAAAAGAGGACTTTGGAACCCAGAATCAATGCTACAACACATAATGTGGTGGAAGCTAAGCCAGGCCAGCCCCTGAGCAGTTTGCCTGATGCTGCTGACCACCAAAATGAGGCAATCAGCTGGCTTCTCAACATCCATGATGGGCGAGCAGCAGGCAGCAATAAAGCTGCATCCCTAACATCCCTCCCTAAAACAGCAACTGGAGGAGGCGTAAAGGCGTATGTTTCAGCAGAGAGAATCGTCTCTGCAGAAGGTGGCGGAAGGCTCATGCCTCCTAATCATCAACAGCAGGTGCGGCGTCTCCCCACTGAGGGCCACAGCAGCAGGAGTTGCTGGTTCATAGAGCTTCCAGAGAGGGTGCGCAATATTTTATAGGTCTTCATTCCATCAAAAGAATCACCCTAGTGCTGCCTCAAGATTGATTTGTGTTATTATCTTTCTTGGCTCAGCAGCAGGTATCATGATGCAGCTACAATAAATAATGATGTGCCTCACTATTGAAGATTCCTCATCTTCACATCTTAGCTTTTTACTAGTGCCTACAGACTGCATTGCGTTCTCCACTAAATCTTCGTTATCCCACATCAATTCCAGAATGTCTCTCCATGCATGTACCGCCTATAATGGTTGCAGCAGGAAGATCAGCAGCCTCAGAAAGCCACGGGCAAGACAAGTTCTGCAGTTTCTGCAAGACCAATTACCTCTTCTTTGATCACCGCCAGTAATAAGTTATCCTCTCAGTCATCAAGGCCCCCAGAGGATCACAGTAGACTACAACCAAGGTATATGAAGACACGAGGCGATAGCAGATTACGCTATGATGCTCATTTCTCATAACATTCCTGCTCTCTCCATGGATAGGTTACGCTATGATGCTCATTTCTCATAACATTACTGCTTCTCTTTCCATGGATGTCAGGCTGCTGAACAGTAAATGCCCGGTGGGGCAGCTAGCCGGGCAGCCCTCTGTGTCTAGTACTGCTGATGGATCACAATCAAGACCGGCACCTGTCATGGTGTGGCCAGTGGTTTCTGAAGCACAAGGACCAGTAGTACCAGTAGCTAGAGGTGTTGTACTAGCAGAAGCTGTGATAATCAGGGACTCTGAAAAGGGCGGGGCGACTCCTTCACTGCTTGTTGCCACTCACAATAATAGCAGAGCGACTGATGGTAGAATCAGCCTGGGACCTAGTACAGCAGCAGGTAGAAGCAGAGGCAACAAAAGCAGCCGGAGCACTACAGTTCTGATGCCTCCAGTCGGCAGCAGCAGCAGGAGTAATAAGTTTGAGGGAAGAGCCTCTCATCATGCTGCAGTGCGTGTATCCTTTAATATGCTGTATGAGTCTGCTTGGGCTACTGGATCTGAAGAGGAGGCAGCCCTTGAGGGCAGGCTTGCTACTGACTATGTACCGCAGTGCTGTAGCATCAACTACCACTCATCAGCATCATGTTCGTCACAAAGTATGGTTGTTGGAATGAGAAATGACGGACAAAAGAGTCACTGCTGCTGTTTCAGCACCAATAAGATAGCCAAGAGCAGCTCATCGTCATCCTTGACTGCATCCGGCGTGGTCATGCAAAATGCGGGTGATGATTCAGCAGAGTGCCGCAATGCGGGTGATGATTCAGTAGAGTGCCGCTCCTGTAGCAGCAGCAGCATTCATAGGAGTTCAGCAATAATACAAGCTCTGCGGCAGGCCCCTGCTCACAATTATCACCAAAAGCAGAATGATAACAACACAGCGGCGGCTAAAGAGTCTGATGATCAATCATCGCTTATTAATAATAGATGTGAACAAAATGGCCTTGCGTCTGCTAGTAGTGCTGGGCCGCACCACCCTACTGCTGGTAGATCAAGTAATCAAAATGTTGCTGGCGGTTGGAAGACGCTTATCGCATCATCATGTTGCCAAAATAAAGATGCTGGTGATGATGAACAAACAGATAGCAGTGGGGATCAAATTGCGTTGGCTTGCGCTCAGCAGCTCCTTGAAGTGTGTGCGCGGAACCTATTGAGACCACTAGCTTGCCATCACATTATAAATCACACATGTAATAAGTGTGAACCCTTTGAGGCCAGCTTGCCATCACATCATAAATCACACATGTAATAAGTGTGAACCCTTTGAGGCCAGCTTGCCATCACATCATAAATCACACATGTAATAAGCAGTGAACTATGCTGCTGCTTTCTCAGCTTATTTTGTGTAAGATTTAGCAGACTTTTATTGTTTTTACCATCACTTGTGATGTAAGAAAGCATATTGTTTACTAGTTTATTATCAGCAAGGCGTGTGCAGCATCCACTACTTGATTGTTGCAGCCATGATTGCTGCTATTACCTCTGGAGCCGGATGATCATGAATGAGTATAAAATTATTTTTACAGCGTGATCAAATCAACCAAGAAGTCTGAAAATATATTATTTATAATATTACTGGAACAGCCGTCTACAGACACATCAGAGTGTTTCTCACCAAAACGTGTGTGAAATTTAAAGCAAGGCAGGACTAAAACTAATAGTAGAGCATTCAATTACATGGTCTCAGATTTATTAATTAATAAAAGCCTCCGCTGTACTTGGACCTCTTCTGTGATGGATAGCAATAACTCCTAGAAGTAGTCCCTAAAATAGAAATCAACTCAAGAGGGACAGTTACAGGTACTTCAGTACAGTCAGCATGCTTCTAAAAATCTAGGGATCAGTGAATGAGGGTTACAGATTGAAGACCCATATGACTGCAGCAATAAATTAGGCTCACTCACATTGATAACAAATTCACCTCCTAAATGAATCACATCATCATTTCAGTCCTGTTCAGACCCTAAAGGCACAAAACCTTAACCCTAAACTACATAAACCCTAGTAGGCTTATTGATCGTCAGGGGAAACATTTATATTAGTCACAGCGGCTAGGATGAATTGTATTAATTGTATAACAGCTCATTAGCATTATGAAATAAGGACAGTTTATAACGCTGAGATGGCTACATTATACGTTGGCAGATCTAGTTCGGCTAGTGGACCATTATGATGTAGTAGTTGAGTGTATTGAGTGCCCCTCATCAGCTTCAAAGTACCCATGGAGTTTGGAAGTGTTCGATTAGTTGTAATCTAGCAAGAACTGTCTGAGGAACTGAAACTGCTCAGCAGTTTCTGGGCAAGTCTTGTGGCTCTTCCCATTCCTTGTATAGAATCCGCGTTGTACACGCTCCAAAGCCTCTTCCACAGGCACCGAGTACGCCGTGACCAGCAGGGCAGTACCCACCATGCCAGCCCGTCCACACCCCCCCCTGAGTATGGCGGTGGCGGAAGAACATGACATAAACGTAGGACTGCTATTTTAGATAATCTGTTGCAAGCTAGTATGATGATAGGATGAGATGATGAGAGTAATGAGAGACAGGAGTAGGTCCTGAGTGATTTTTAAGGTGAAATTCAGCCTTTAATGGAAATGAGGGCACGCCTGCACATGCACTGAAATGAGGGCATGCCTGCACATGCACTGAAACTACATTTGGATTTAAGCTTTCTATCTGTAGTCACGTAGCAGCAGTACTGCCATCATGTAGCTCAGTGCTGCCATCATGTAGCTCAGTACTGCCATCATGTAGCAGTACTAATGCCATCATCACTTAGTTCATGACAATTATGTCATACACACTGGAAAACATCAAGGCACATACCAACAGTGAATGTACAGCTTTTCCCTCTTCATCAAGATGAGATCTGTCAGCTGAACCAGGAGAGACCTCAAGTCCTCAGTCGACAGTATTCCCAAATCAACTATCGGCGCGTGAATGAATCGGAGACCTCTTTGTGATTCTTCACTCATCTCTCTTTCTATTATATTTGGAAGCGGCTGGTGATGTATCGTCGTAGGTCTTTCTATAACTATGCCTAGTTCTTCCTCCCTGTTGTCTCCAATGATGTCCAAGTGGCCAGTTCCAGCACTGCTGATGCTTGTGACCTGCTGTCTGTGAAATCCAGTTGTAGCAAAAGAAATGAGTCCTGATTACTGCTGATTATGTTTAATTATGTTGCATGGTTTGTCTACTGGCACAGAAGACAGTCTGTTCGTTGACAAGCAGAAAAACATGTGAGAAGAGAAGAGCAAACATCAGCAGTCTGTCATAAAATCAGGTGACAGGAAGAAAAGAGAAAACATAATCAGTAGTCAGTTAAAAAATCAGGTGACATGATGAGAAGAGCAAACATAATCAGTAGTCTGTTATAAAAGCACATGGCCGTCTGTTTTCATCATTTTTAAGTTGCTCCAACATGAAGCAGCAGCTCATATATCAGATCACCTGCTGTGATGCCCTGCTACATTGTTGTGCCACAAGAGCTCTGCAGTTGCCTTGTAAGGCAAGAAGCCATTGGCACCGCTGGACCTGAGAGCGTGCTGTGGTGGGAGCTCCTCCTGCAAAGAAGTATGAATATTACTGAACTTAAGGAGTATCAGTAGGGTTAAGTGTTTGGGGTTTGGGGTTCAGGGTTTTAGAGTTAAGCCTCAATACATGATGCAACTTCAGATTCATGAGTCAATAACGTATCGTAAGGATCACATCGCAGTGGATGATGAAATCAAAAAGACAAATGGTCATGCTGTATTTAGTTCTTAAGCAGATTATGTAAGGGGTGAACAGGTTTTGGACTAGCTTAGCAGTTGCTGAAAAGCCTCTTTGCGAAGCTCAATGCTGCATGGCAACCAGTTTCTAAGCCCTAAAATATTTAAAAGAGCCCCTGAAGCAGTGGGAGCTAAGTGGTGAGCTCTCACCTGCAGGCTGACAAATGTGGTTATTCCAGCAGAAATGAGCATTGCCATCTGCTGCTCCCCCTCAAGTTTTGAATGACAGTGCGCAGGTTCAACATATGGGTACCGTCCCAACATGACGTGTCCAGGAACAATCCAGTTGGAGAAGTTGCTGAAGGCGTGCCTCTGTTCATACCAGTCTGCATGTTAGGTAACAGTCAGCAATACCAGGCATCAGCAAGCCAAACATTATATAGGTATGCATCTGCTGTTCACTCGATTCAAACGTATGCTGATTGCGCGCGTCAGCCTGCTAGCTGAAGGGTACTGGAACTTGGCGCCGATTTAAGCTCACCATCCAGGGGGTCCAAGTACCCAACTTGATGCCTACGCCCTTCAAATTGAGTTTTTGAAGTAAGTTCGATACTTTCATTTGAGAGACATGGAAGCATATCGACTTCGTCCCTTGGCCACGACTCCGCGTAGATATCCCAGGACAGCAAAGCTAGAAAAATAAGGGCTGAATATGTCTGATTACGAGAAATGATATGCATAGCAATTTCTCGTTCGATGGGATAAGAGGACCTACTTATGCATTAAATAAAACTTATAATTCATTATGATATTGATGCATACAGCAAATTACACTCGAGGAGTTGAGGGGCATAGCAACAACGGCAACTTCCCTCAACTGCCTGCTCTGTACAAACTGACGCATTCGCCTAAAGCCCATCAGTCCATTTAAGCTTTTTCAGACATATGCATGTGGAGTGGATGCTCAAATAAAACTGTAATGTAATGGAGTTCAGGAATAATACAACTGTGTCAAAAAATCACTGTAGGTACCTATTCAGGGTTGCAGAAAAGCAGGTATCAAATTTCTAGCTTGATGCCACCAAACGTGCATAATTTCGCACGAACTCGAACTGCTCATCCGTCTCTGGAGATTTGTACTGCACATCTCCTCTCGTGCTGAAGGCCCGTTGAACCCTCTCAAGTGACTCATCTACACTGACTCCGTACATCCTCTGCAGCATGCAAGCCCCCACAGTGCCTGCTCGACCTCTCCCACCCCTGATCATGCCCCAAGTCTTCACTTATCTCATATTCAATTCAAATAAGTGTCTATCTCATGAAGTTTCAAGAGTTTCAATTCATAAAAAAAGTAGTTAATTGTCTCATCTTATTAAATTGTACAGCACAAAAGAGATCATGGTCAGGACAGCCAAGGATCATCAGCTTCTCAGCCTTACTGGGTGGCCCTCTCACCAGCAGTGTATGTACAGCTTCTCCCCACTTTCCAACCTTGTTTCCAGGTCAAACAACAGCTTCTGCAGAGCCTCCACAGATGGCAGCCCCAGGTCCACGATTGGGCTATGTAAGAACTTGAGCTCCTTGCGGTTTGTCACCAATGATGCCTGTTTCTTCTGCATGGAGACAGATGAAGATGTTAGAGTGATATTAACAGGTAACTAACTGATTCCTCCCCACATCAAAGAGACACCAAGACAAACTTAAGCTTTGTTTGTAGCATCAATAGGATGTATGGTTCATGATAAAGGAAGACTAGATGTGGGACAGGTGCGTATCAATCCAAGACTAGATGTGGGACAGGTGCGTATCAATCCAAGACTATGTTTGTCCGCAAAGCACCTTGGGGGGCAGGAATTTGTTTAGTGCAGGTGTTCGCAGAGCATGCAAGTCCTCAGTCTCCGGGGCAGGCCTGTCAAATACACAATATTGAAGGAAGCACAAATTCGGACCATGAGCAAAGGCTGCTAGGTGGAGTCAACGACGTGAGTATGCAAAGTTGTTGGAGAGGTATGTGAGAGCCACAGCTATGCTTTTGAACACAGACATGCACCCAGGCGTGTTTGTCAGGTGATAACAGTATGTGACTTCTGACTGAAGTGCATGATTTAACACACAGCCTTTGGCTGCTGATAGGATCTCTTGTCCGACATCCTGCATGCACACTCAACTCCTGACAAAAGTGTTTTTTGCCTTCTGCACATTCACACCCTGTCATAAAAAGTTCACTCCAGATTCAAAATCTCAGCAACAGTCAGCACCCACCCATTCAAGGCTGCCTGGATAAGCTCTGCTGTTGTTTTGTATGGCAAGAAGCCGTCTTTGCCAGATATCTTGAGCATGTCCTGGGGTGGGAGTTCGTCCTAGATGAACATGCAATTTAATTACTCTTTGCAACTGATTCTGGTGCTCGCAGCAGCTGGACCATAGAGCAAAACTTCATTATGGGTAATGCTTGCATACTAGTATTATAACAAGGATATGGGTCAGGCCCAACAATTGAACTAATATGAGGGCTTGGTCTCACACCTGGAGGCATACAAATGTGGTGATTCCAACATTCAAAATCTGAGACAGCTGTTCCTCCCCTTGCTTCCTGCTCAAACAGCGGCTTGGCTCCACAAATGGGTACCTGCCCAACATGACATGCCCCGGCACCAGCCAGTTTGCATAGGGCTTAAAAGTATGCCACTCTTCATAACTATCTGCACACGTTTGAGGATAGTATGCGTTACAGCAAGCAGGAGGACTTTATAACCGCATGCACGCAAACAGATATGATATTTTGAGGTAGATACGTAACTCCAGAATATGAATGCAGAATTACCATCTAATGGTTGC
The DNA here is from genome assembly GCA_002335675.1 of Chlamydomonas eustigma. NCBI lineage: Eukaryota > Viridiplantae > Chlorophyta > Chlorophyceae > Chlamydomonadales > Chlamydomonadaceae > Chlamydomonas > Chlamydomonas eustigma. The sequence continues at coordinate 370,207 of BEGY01000011.1, forward strand.
AGTCGTGGTACAGCCCTTGACTGAATATTTGAGGCACGTACAGATGAGAGCCTTTTAGACTGATAAGTAGACTTGAAAGGGCTACACCGAAGGTTGGTCTCTATTGCCCTGATCATGTTGCCTCCAGAGTTCACTTGTGTACGCATTGCTAAGACGTTCGCTGTGCGCAATGCCACAATGTTGACACACTCAACACCATTAGGTACTGCAAGATCGCGCCATACTTTCAATAATACGACGTGTCCAAGGTCTTTACTCGGCCCAAAAGGATTTTAACGATACATGGACACCGTTATTGCTGTAATCCTATGGCCGTTAAACCTGCAGAAACTTCATAATCTTCTCCAGCATCACATTGTTATCTCTTAGAATCTAACACATTGCAAAGGTTTGCGCTCAGAAGTCTAGGTAATCGAACGATGGTCGAGAATTAGACAATTACTGAAGTACACCATAATCCTGCAGCTTGGTCATATTAATGAGAGGCTTTGATATATTTTTGATATGTTTGATTTTTGATTTCAGAATAAAAGGTGGGGAGGATATCAACCTGCTCAAAACCGCAAAACTGTACCATTCACTTGCTAGGTATATAGCAGGTACTTGAACACATATTAGGTCTTCGTTCATCCTCACCCTACAAGTCATTATAGTGAAAAGATGATTGCCATCTCATATGACGTTGCTAGAGATGTACGATGCCAATATGACCCTGAGCAGGATTGTGAGGCCACACAAACAGATGACCTAGCATCATATTCTTGCATAAGACAGTCTTTCACCAATGTTTCTTAAGAAGCGAAGTTTTGTTTTAATTATATATCCTCATGAATCAGAAATCTCTTGAATCTGTCCAGTATTGAAACCGTTTAGGTGGAATGATACATCCATGTACCATTGAGAATTATTCAGCTTGCGCGCTCTAAAAAGTTTATATGAAGCATTGCATATGGATGTTTCTGCTGTACAACTTGCTGCACACTGTTCCCATGCAATGTATGTTAAAAGTTTGTAACAATCCAATAAGGCATGTTTGCCAGGCGGCAGCCAAGCTTCTTTGTGCAAGTATTCACAACAGAGACAAGCCCATTACTATAATCTTTACAGATCGGAGAGAGGATTAGACCTTGATGTGGATGGATGGAAATCTATTGACCACATATAGAGCACCATCTCGATTATGCGTTGTAGGCATAACTCAGGGCTGTTGGGAAAGGTTTAATGTTTGTTTATAAGCAATTGAAGTCATGTCATTGAAGCTCTCCTTGCTTCATAGGAAGAGTTTTAGAAACAGATCCAGTTCCAAATGAAATGAAGAGACACAAAATCTGGAACCGGTTACAGTGCTTTGCTTTCACCTAATAAGAAACATGTGAACTGCAGTTTCAAACTTTGCAAGTACTTGTCCATGTTAGTGAGTCCCTGACGCTCATTCTCTCCCAGAGTCTTAATAAGTAAGTCTTGGCTAGGTATGTCACGTACATTGTGTTGAAAAATATACAGACGAGGCTGCTGCTTGAGAAGGGCAAGCAGTTATCGTTGAAGAAGCGTATTATTATCATTATTATTTGTTAAAATGGGATACTGAATTCCTATGTTATCCAGACTGTGTGCACATCATGCATTTCTTTTTAAAAATCACAATCAGGAAGCCCGAAAGATAAAAAACTGAGTTTTGAATATGAGATCAAAAGTTTGCAGCGCAAAGGTTGTACGTAAAAAATGGTGTGGAGTGTTTGAGGATGCTATTATACTCCTTTGAGCACAGCATTCGGAGAATTGATCCATGCTGTGTTCGGTTTTTTGTACTTAACGCAATCTCTGTGACACTACAATTTGTAACTCTGCATGCCCCTGATGTAAATTTACATTGAATTTGTTGCCGTTATGCCTGTATCGAGAACAGGTCCTTTTTCGAACTTGCAACGATGCTCTTCTCAATCAATGCGGACTTGCAGGCCCTTACAATCTCACGGACTAAACCTTGATTATTGCAACTTGCAAGTGACTCATTGTTTAACTAAGCCTCATATTGAACATCTGGCACACGGTAGTGCCACAGAGACAAAAGGTGTGAAGGCGGTGCCCCTCCCTTCAAGAAGGTCCATCCTGGATGGTTCTGTCAGCTTGGCTGGTTTCATCATTGCAAGCAGCGCATGTGCACCTGGTGCAGCACTTGCTCTCAAAACGGTAATGGTGCGGCAGTCCTGCGGATTGCGACCAAACTTAATTTAGCTTATGTTATTATGAACAGTAACTCACAAAGCTGTCTCTCATAAACGCTCTGCAGGTGCAGCTGAGGGATGGGTCTCAAGTGGAAGTGTTTGAACATGGCATGTCTTTGTCCATTGTTGCTTTAAGAGGCTCTGTTCCAAACCAGTGAGTTTCTTAAGAGGCTCTGTTCCAAACCAGTGAGTTTCTTAAGAGGCTCTGTTCCAAACCAGTGAGTTTCTTAAGAGGCTCTGTTCCAAACCAGTGAGTTTCTTATCCTTGTTGTACAGCTTGAGAGTCGTACTCATTTTGCTGCCCTCACATTGCAGTTGCTCATGACTTGCGGTGGGCCTTTGTAACTAAGACTTAATGCTCAGTCTTAGCTTTCTGCCTTTGTGTAGTACCCTTGGTATCAACCCCTGTCGTACTGCCTCTGACAAGAGTGCGGCATTGGCTGATGTTACTGAACCTCTTGTAGCTGATCCTCTTCGTGTGTTGATTTATAGGTGGGTATTGGATTATCGTTCCACCTTGGGAAAATACTCGGGGTTTGGCTTAGGACAGCGGTCACAACTGCAGGACATCTACGAGGTATCTTCAGGCTTAGGACAGAGTCCACAAGTGCAGGGCATGTATGACGGATCTAAGGCTTAGGACAGAGTTCACAAGTGCAGGGCATGTATGACGGATCTAAGGCTTAGGACAGAGTTCACAAGTGCAGGGCATGTATGACGGATCTAAGGCTTAGGACAGAGTTCACAAGTGCAGGGCATGTATGACGGATCTAAGGCTTAGGACAGAGTTCACAAGTGCAGGGCATGTATGACGGATCTAAGGCTTAGGACAGCGGTCACAACTGCAGGACATCTACGAGGTATCTTCAGGCTTAGGACAGAGTTCACAAGTGCAGGGCATGTATGAGGTATCTTGAGTCTTAAGATAGCGGTCACAAGTGCAGGTTATCTTATGCCCCCTCTGAATGATAGGATTGTTGGCAATGGGCCTGCCTCATGATGTATTATGGTTAACTTAGTTCACCATCCTCTTCATCCGTCTGTACTTCGTAAGTACAGTGTAGTGGTAATAGTTTGAAGGATTGTTCATGAAGCTTAGGTACATGTTCATTGCATGCTAGTTTATAACCATACTAAGGAATCTTCTGTAGGAGCTGAGTGATACTCAAGACAAAAAGAGCGCTGGTGTTGCCGATGTTGTAACCTTGGGGGATAGCTGGCTAGCCCCAGCCATTCAAAAGGGACTGATCCAGCCTCTCCCTAATGCTGTGCATAGCAGGTCTGTGGTATCGTTATTCTTTCTGCTAAAGCCGGTTACACTTAGCTGATTAAATCACACGATATTGTTGTTATGAATGTCTTGGCTGGTTTAAAAACCTCATTATCTGGAATCAGGAGCACCATCGCCCTTAGCTAGCAGCTTCTTCATGAGTTCATAACGTATTAAAGTTATACATTGCATTATCATGTTACAAATTATGTGCTTCACATCGTTGATTATTCAGCTCGGCTGTGTGTTAGCACCATATTTGGCAGCAACAGCATTGTGTTTAAAACATGGTGCAGCATACCATGCACCAGTCCTTCCAATTCAATTTCCTGCTCTGACATTATCAAAGCATAATGCTATGATACTGCGGCCTTATTTCTTTGCTCACTTATGCTCAGATGGTACCGCATGTTGGGGCCAAGATGGAGGAAATTGATAACAAGGAACTCGCAGGGCCTGCCCTGCAGTACTCCTGGTCAGGTGTATGGAGCTCCTTACAGGTAGTATCCCTCAGGGCCTGCCCTGCAGTACTCCTGGTCAGGTGTATGGAGCTCCTTACAGGTAGTATCCCTCAGGGCCTGCCCAGCAGTACTACTGGTCAGGTGTATGGAGCTCCTTACAGGTAGTATCCCTCAGGGCCTGCCCTGCAGTACTCCTGGTCAGGTGTATGGAGCTCCTTACAGGTAGTATCCCTCAGGGCCTGCCCAGCAGTACTACTGGGCAGGTGTATGGAGCTCCTTACAGGTAGTATCCCTCAGGGCCTGCCCAGCAGTACTACTGGTCAGGTGTATGGAGCTCCTTACAGGTAGTATCCCTCAGGGCCTGCCCTCCAGTACTACTGGTCAGGTGTATGGAGCTCCTTACAGGTAGTATCCCTCGCTTGTTTTCATGTCAACTGAACCTATTATTTGCCTTGTATGTCTTACAGCCTCACTTGTCCTCCTGAAACATGACAGATGGGGTGCTGTGCTGATAGCCTACCGTGGTGACCGGCTGGAACAATGGGGAGGGAGGCCGATCAGAGACTGGGAGGATCTGCTGCAGGTAGGGAGAAGTGTGGAGCAAGGGAGAAGGAACACATTGAGAGATCCTCAGTGTCAAAGGAGGAGGGGAGGACAGAAATTTGATTCTCAATATCTCAGGGGGGGATTTCTGTTTCTAGATTGTGTATACTACACAACTTGCTGGAAGTTAAGGGTCCCTACATTGTGCTGCTTATTGGATACCTTAAGGAGCGTAAGACATCAAGAGCTCTTTATGATGTTGCTCATGATGCCATAATAGAAACAGGCACCTGCTTTGATGAGTTCACCCACAGTGCTGAACTAAATTCAAACATTCTCTCACGTACCTATGTATTTGCAACCTCATCATGCTTCAGCCAGTGTTGAAAGGGCGGATAGCATTCCCTGAGTCTGGTCGCCAGCTGCTAGGCATTGCACTCAAATCCTTGGGTCTCTCTGCCAACACTCCCTTGGACATGGTTGAGCTAGGCAGGCACTTGACTAGTGCTTCATCCTTATCATTTTCGAGTAGTAGTAATACCAAGCAAGGTACTACAGGTACTGATGATATCCAGCAGTACCTGGAGGCAGGTACATCATCACCTTATACTAATAGAAAAGGGGGTTCAGATGAGGAGCTGAGACAACATCAAACTAGATCCCCTGCCCTCTCTGGTATGATGTACAGCAATAACAGCACCTCCTTGGAGCACTCAGTAGCACTACGCTTGCATGCGCTGCAGGCGCAGGCCCTGTTGTTCAGCGACAGGGATCATATCCGCGCTCTATCCTCAGGTATAACTCTTCGACTACATAGTTGACTTATTTGCTTCTGTGTAATCATCATCACGTTCTTGATAGTGTTTTGTTTTACATGACCTCAGAAGTATGAAGGATAATCAATTAGCTGACATCTATGACATCAGGTAATGATAGTCACAGCAGTAACAATATTAAGACTCATGATAACAGGACATGATAATTGATATATGATGACTAGTCTCAACTACAGTCACTCATCCAGGCAGCTGGTGGTCAATCTGACCTTCCTGTATGCATTAAGTACCTTATAACATGCTTTCTCGCTTGATTGCGATGAGCCATCATTTCCTTGTTGAGGTGATGGTGAGCCTTCTACTAGCGGTATGGCTGTTGTGATTATAGGTGATGCCTGGGTAGCAGTTGGGTGCAGCCAGGACCTGATTGGTATCTCAGAGCGAATGTCCAGTGTGAGCTAAATAATAGATATGAGTTACTCAAACATGATGCAGCAGCCAGTACTGTCGTGCACATACTGTTGCTGACTAGTAGTACTAGTAGTGTAATAGATATGAGTTACTCAAACATGATGATGATGCAGCAGCCAGTACTGTGCACATACTGTTGCTGACTAGTGTAATAGATATGAGTTACTCAAACATGATGATGCAGCAGCCAGTACTGTCATGCACATACTGTTGCTGACTAGTGTAATAGATATGAGTTACTCAAACATGATGATGCAGCAGCCAGTACTGTCGTGCACATACTGTTGCTGACTAGTGTTCGCAGCCTGCAAAGTTTCTCATGAATGTGAAAAATGGCATTGCTAGCTACGGTATATTTGCTACTTATGTGCTGATTGAAGCTGTTTCCCAGTCAATCTTATTCTGTGCATTTTTAGGTCAGCGCTAGATCCTGTAGTGCAAGAAATACCCTGAAAAAACTGCTTCAAAATTCACATTCTGCATCTCCTCCCAGAAAAGTAGCAGAAAATGTAGGAATGAAGCCCGTGTTTACCGTGTTGCTCAACCACAACTTCACATTATAATGCCATGCAGGTTAGCCTTGTTGTACCAAGCTCAGGCAGTCTCTTATATGCTGATCTGTGGACTGTGCCTCATGGAGCACAAGGAGGGAGCAGGGGGCAGGGTCCTTCCCCTTTGCTTCCTTCCTGGCTGGAGTTTGGGTTGTCACCCTCCAGAGGGGGCTTGCACACAGGGCTGAAGACAGGTACCAAATTACCATAATGTCATGAGATCAGGGCTGAAACATGTATAATGAATGTTTCATAAGTGTACCTGGGCTGACAAATAAAGGGCATTGCAAGGACCCTTTGCAATGGGTGCGCAACTATGGCCAATGTAGACAATCCCCAAAGAGAATGAGCTAACTAGAATAAGGTACCTGAGAACTATAATACTGATATTTTTAAGAGATAATGTAGCACAGGCTCATGAACAACCTGGCTTGATGAGTCATTTTGGAGGCCAGACATCCTAGTTCTCGTCCTTGCATCCAATGAGGGTTGTAAAATCGAAATTGAGTGTCGTAGGAGCTTGCACCCAGGGTTTTTATCATTCCCAAGCAGGCTTGTCATGATCTTTGCACATACCTTATTACTCCTCGCAGGAGCTGCACCGCTCTTATTGCCTGAGCATCTTATGTCCGATGATGTGGCGGGGACTACGTCTCGTCATCCTCGACCCACGATGAGCAATTCATGTGAGCCAAGTCCGGATTCAATCCACTCACACTGCAGTGGATATTCATGGCTGATCTCCTATTCTTCAGGATACATGCCAGGTTCGTTAGCCCTCCAAAAATCAGAGTTTCTTTTCCCTCGACCACTTAAGGGAAGTGCTGCATGAAGTTGTGTCACGCCCTCTTGTCGATTCTTACCTGAAACTTACCTGAAAACTATGATTGTGACTAGCAGCCATGAGTTTCCTGAATATATTTCTTCTGAAAAGTTTAATTCTCATTACACAACTTGAAACCTCAAGTAGTTTACGTTACGAGCATGTAAGGCAGTTCAAAATCAAAAAATCAAAAAGCTCAGACTGTTAGAAGAAAGAGCAAAAAGTCTCAGGACGATTTGTGACAACATGGAGTGGCAAGAAGGCGAATCTATGATTTGATTTAAAAACTTTAGCAGCCAAAACTGCAGGAGACTTGTTTGGTCTAAGTGCGATAATAACAGATTTCGATAAATAACAGATAAGTTCATCGATCAAGAAGATCAGGTATGGTCAAAGCTCTAGATGTTTCACTGAGCAGTACAACTGTTAAGTAATAACTTACTACAGATGAATGGATATAAGATATGAATCTTAACACTCCCCTCATCTATTGAGCCGGATGGAAACTTAATATCCTATAAAAAAATCGGCCATTTTCTTGTTGAATGGATCCAACCCTCTATTCATTAGGTAGTTATTTCCTGATTAATCGCAGCAGCCAGTTACTAACGGCCTCACTTTGTTATCATTTGCTCTTGTTCTAGTGTCTCAATCTTCCTCTGCTTCACTGGCGCCACAATTGGTACTTGCAGCGGCTACGCATCTTCATCCATGACAAGGGTTTCCAAATCACCGCCGATGGAAATGACCTTGGAGTAGATGTCAAGGTGACATGACTAAGTGTGGAGCAGGAATGCCAGCATGACTGAGTGTGGAGCAGCAATGCCAGCATGACTAAGTCTGGAGCAGGAATGCCAGCATGACTGAGTGTGGAGCAGGAATGCCAGCATGAAGACGGCGCTAAACGCTCGCAACTCAGCAAGCTATGTATGGAACTTGATCGGATTCTTTGAAGTACTGTTGAAACTTTCAGTTGGAGGAACTGGTGCTCATACTTCTGCTGCAGTCTACTATCGAACATATCTGGCAGTGAAATGCTGGTTATTATTCTTTTTAAATTATGTTGATTTACTTTCTGGAGCATATGGAGCAGCAGTTTGTGGTAGCGCAGGGCTGAGGATAACATGAGGAGAAGACTCACAGGGTAGCCTCGCTCCAAGCTTACCTCTCTTACCTCTCTTACCTCTGATGCTCCTCCTGCTTCTGCTCCCTGCTTTTGCTGATCTGAGTAAGAAGGGGTCTGATGACTTTCTCCTCTTGGTATTTTGAACTCAATGACCACATGGCGGCTTTGCCCTGATAGCGGTAGACTCCAATGCAAATAGGGATAGATGATATTGCTTGCAAGAGGTCCAAAAGGCAGCAATGACGTCTGAAGACTGCCTTAAAGAATGTCCTCATTGCTTGTTGGAATCTCATCATATTTCCCACTGCTCATCATTGCAGTCTGTGCTGCCTGATGGATGGCAATTAGCTGTGTGCTAGCAGTGCAAGAGATGAGGACTGTTGATATCCTTATATAAATGATCAAGGATGCTGCCTGATGGATGGCTAGCTGTGTGCTAGCAGTGCAAGAGATGAGGACTGTTGATATCCTTATATGAATGATCAAGGATGAAGACAGTGCACTGAAAAAATTTGGAGGCACAGCAAGAGAGGCAGCGGCAACAAACAACATGAGGGATCACGCTGAACAGCCTTGAGGCATTCCTGCACTCAGCAAGGAATGAATGCTGTCCAAGATAATGAATGTGATGAATGCTGTCCAGATGTGAGTCATAGCAGCATAGACACAGGATCCAGAAGTTTTTAGCTATGCTCTATATGATATGATATGAATTTTAATGTGAAGCCTGACAGTACCAACCAGTCTGATTATATTTAATATTGTTGATGATGGGCATGCTATGTTGATCTGCTGCCTGGTCCTCTTCACCAGGTTTCTTGATCCATAGGGCATGCTATGTTGATCTGCTGCCTGGTCCTCGTCACCACGTTTCTTGAT
>BEGY01000011.1:379401-405839 GCA_002335675.1 Chlamydomonas eustigma
CGTTTCTTGATCCATAGGGCATGCTATGTTGATCTGCTGCCTGGTCCTCTTCACCATGTTTCTTGATCCATAGGGCATGCTATGTTGATCTGCTGCCTGGTCCTCTTCACCACGTTTCTTGATTCATAGGGCATGCTATGTTGATCTGCTGCCTGGTCCTCTTTTGTCTCTGAAGCAGCTGGCACATTTGTGTGATCTCTGTCGTCTCTTGAAGTATGGACATTCTAAGAATGTGCAAACTGACGCAGCGTGTAAATTTTTTATGGCATGAATCGCGGCTAAAAATCTCAAAAAATTTATTTCATCTGGCGAGGGACCGACTATGCAGAAATGCTAAGGAAGATTCTTCCTGGAAACTTTTGTATCCTTAAAGGACACCCTGTATCTGTAAGTTTCGGTTTTATATCCTATGTGTGTCCTGTTGTCGGATACACCGCCATAAGAATATTTTGAGGTTGCAATGAGGACCTTGCATTTTTATTGTTGCATTTGTGTGCTGTTCAATACAATTGAATTGTGGTGTCTGTTTCAAATAATACTAGATTTTAATTCTTGTACCCACCTATGAACAATCCCTTGTCGATACTTATTCCGAAGACTTTCTTTTTATTTCTATGAAAGGACTTGCTGAGCCTTGATAACGAGGCTGTTGTGTTAGGTAGCACATTTAGGCTGTTTTTCGACCTGGTCTCCATCTTTGCAAATGATCAGTTCGGAACCGTACTTAATTGTCTGCGTTACTGATACTTCGCAGGTCATTTCCAGCTAATTTTCCAGTGGTACCAGACTATTAAGAGCAAGCACTGAGCTACATTGACAATGTTTTTGAATCCAAAAACAGATTTGAAGAAGAGTAGATTCAGCGAGGACGGTTTTCATTGCTTTGCTGGAAACAGCCGACAGAACTATGTTCCTGATCTTAACTCCCCTCCATTCAACAGCATTCAAAACTTGAGCGCACCTGTCAGCAGCAGTCCTTTCAATTCGAATCCTCTTCCCACTGCTACAATGCCCTTTGTGTCTGCCATCTGCGACTGCTGTGGCCAAAAGTTTTGTGTTTGCAACTTCAATACACTTCCTTTTGAAAGGATCGCTCATGCTGAGACTTTGAACACAATCACCTCTCTGAAATATGGGAGGGCTCGTCCCCAAGCCTCTTCTTCCCTAAGGAATTATGGAAGGAGGCAGCGTAATGTAAAGAAAAAGAACAGACAAAGTCTCCAATCTACAGGTACTGATATTTTCTCTTATCTTTTTCTACTTATTGCTAGCAAGCAATCAGTTGCACAGTAATATCCTCTGGTCTAGAAATGATCAAAATTAGTTTCTTTTGATCAAACTTGTGCTTGTTTTCTTCTGCCTAGAAATGCATGTACATGGGATTTCCTACGCTACCGATGTAACTTGTCTACCTGAATGCATTTTGTTAAATAGGATGCTGCCATACAATGAGTGCAGGCCTTCTTAATGACAAATTGATGGAGAAATCAGAGTTCCTAGAGGGATGTGTGAAAGCAGGGAGTGAAAACCTTATGCTGCACGATGTACAATGCACGTCCTACACAGAATTTCTAGGCATCAGTGATACCAGTGATAATGGGCCTCTAAGGCTGCTCCAGAATCAAAGTGTAGGCGGTACAGAAGCAGTCCCATCGGCCATTTCTGGATGCTTCAATAATGTCAGTGGTGGTTCTGAGGAGCTGGATTTGCGTCACCATGCAGACATGGATTTGCGTCACCATGCAGACATGGATTTGGGTCACCATGCAGACATTGATATAGGTCACCATGCAGACATGGATTTGGGTCTCCGCCATGCAGACATGGTATTTGACTCATCAGCAGCATGGCTGGATCTTGGGGACCTTGGTGTCATCTCTGACTTGCCTGACGGGCAGGTACCAGATGGGCCGAGCCAGCATTTGCAGCTTCCAAATCAGTTTGCTGAGTTAGCAGAGTCCTTCCTGAATGCTGAGGGCGACTCTGGGTTCTCACACACCAACACCTCACCTCCTCCTGCTCTTCCACATCTCATTTCGAAAACCTCACCATCATTATTGCAGCAGCAGCTGCTGCTGCAGTTGCCTGCTCCCCTGGTAATCTGGGAGCAGCAGCAAATGGGGTCGCTGAATACAACAAACAGTGCCAGCAGCACCATTGGTAGTGTGATGAATGGCAGGCGGCAGTGCCAGAAGATGATGCTGCCAGCAGCTTCTAGTCCCACTTTATGTTCAGGGGAAGCTGTGGCACCCCCTCCTTATAGTCCCCCTTCATGTTCAGGGGAAGTTGTGGCACCCCCTCCTTATACAGCTGTGGCACCCCCGCCTCCTTATCAACAGCCCTTTGTGCTCAACCTCAGTATCAATGATGGCTCCTCCTCTGCTGAGGTGGCACCTGCTGCTGGTCCTGCCTCTTTATTGCATCATATCTCTCCATCCTCTCACCATCGTTGCACGGCGTCAACCCGTGGTTACACTTCTGGTAACAGGTCGGAAATCCTGATTATGCAAGATTCAGCCCCTGCTCGCATCCAGCAGCAAACTGTTGATGTGGGTCAGGCTGTAGGAACAAGGTATCAGGACTGGTCATTATCACTGCCTAGTAGTGGGGGGGTCATGAGACAAGATAGGCTGTCTCTATGGTACACTGGGATGGTCAACCCAAGATCTGACAGTCCCTCTGCTGAAACTAATGATCATGTAGCTGTGGGAGCTTCATTGCCTTCATCCCCACTGCCTGCCGTCAGAGCTTCATTGCCTTCATCCCCGCTGCCTGTCAGAGCTTCGTTGTCTTCATCCCCACTGCCTGTCAGAGCTTCATTGCCTTCATCCACACTGCCTGTCAGAGCTTCGTTGTCTTCATCCACACTACCTGCTGCCCACATGGACTCGACTGCTCTATTTCAGGAACTTTCTACTTGGCCTAAAACTCTTTCAGGGATGGCTGCAGCATCTACATTCCTAGATGCTAATGTACCATCAGCTGTTGCTGCTGCTGCTGAAGTGTTGCATTTCAGCAGGTTCTCTGCTGGTCAGAGGTGCACTAGGCGGAAGGACGCTACTTCTCTTGCAGCACCGCACCAGGATCATTATGCTTCTCATCACTCTCAGCCAACTTGTTAATCATCTGCGATTAATAGACCCTGCTCGGCAACAAAGACGCTCACTCTGTCCGTGGTTGCTGCTGTTGCTGGCAGCCCTGAGAGCGCTGCTGCTCATGCTGCTGCAACAACTTCTTCTTCCAGTGTCGTAGATGTGGTGCCTCATTCTCTTTCGATGCCAGCGTATTCCCGTCTTAAGCTGTGCAGCAAAGACAATGACCTTAGCTTAGCAGAGAAAAGGGCGAGTGAAATTTTTCGACAAAAGAACAAAGAGGCACAGAGGAGACTACGTGACAAGCATAAGGTATGAACAAAGAGGCACAGAGGAGACTACGTGACAAGCATATATAAGGTATCACTAGTAGCCATTCTGAGAACTGTGATTAATATGACCTGAAGCACTAGATTGAATTATGAGTGCTCATCAAGAGAAGTGCAAGATATTAACCTCCCTGAGTATTGAGATAATCGTCATAATCTGTAGCGGCATTTGTCGCCTCAATGATGATTTTGACGTGCTGAGCATTGCTGCGGTGTTATGATGAGCACTGCTGTGTTATGATGAGCCTCTGAGACAAGTGACTAGGTAGCAATATTACATTAATGTAGTTGTAGTGCAAATGTCTTAAGCTTTACATTGTTGCTTATTGGATATTTGATGCATACCCTCCTGCTTGTTATGAGCAAGGGAGGGGAAGTAATTAAATGTAGCTCTGTGTTGTGCTTATATGATGGTGGGAGACATATACATCCTCGATCCTTCGCCCGGCAGTCAGCTAGTTGCCACGTCTGAGTGTCGTTCATAGTTGATCTGTTGCAATAGTTCATCGTAATAATGATATTGATCATATTGTTATTGGATGGAACATTTGACATTATGGTTCTGGTGCTGAGCAGAACACAGTCCTGGGCTTGGAAATGGAGCTGGAAAAACGAAATAGAGATCTGGAGCAGTTGAGAAGGGAGAAGAGAATGGTCGAAGAGCACAACCGAGTAAGCGCTTATGGATTCACAACTACAATCAGAAGTAGTATTCAAGTAATTCAAGCAGACTGATAGGTGTTTGTTGCTGTAGTGACCATGATTGCACTCATTTTAAGGCTCTGTGCTAGGTCCTGCCGCTAGCTTGCATATCTGTTGTACTGCTCCATTCACTGCTAGTAGCTTGCAGATTATCTGTACTGCTCCATTTACTGCTATCTGTGATTCCATACTTTTCATCTCCAGATTGTCAGAAAGAAGCAGGTTTAGGGTTTAGTAAGAATGATGAGGCATCACTTGTTTACATGTACTGAACAGAAGAATAAAGATATCAATAGGTGTTGAACAATGGATTGATCAGTTTGATGATGGTGTGTTGTCACACTCTCATCAATAGGGGTTGAACATTAATGGATTGATGATGAGTAGTTTGTTGGGTTGTCACACTCTCATCAATAGGGGTTGAACAATAATGGATTGATGATCAGTAGTTTGTTGGGTTGTCACACTCTCATCATCATCATCATCATCAAAAACGACCTTTAAAGTACTGAGCAGCTTATTGTGTGCTACTACTGCTTTCCTTGTTGTTGACAATCCTTGGCAGGTCCTTCTGGAGCGTGTTCAGCACCTAGAGTCAACAACAATCTAGGCTATCATCAATATCCTTGGCAGGTCCTTCTGGAGCGTGTTCAGCACCTAGAGTCAACAACAATCTAGGCTATCATCAATATCCTTGGCAGGTCCTTCTGGAGCGTGTTCAGCACCTAGAGTCAACAACAATCTAGGCTATCATCAATATCCTTGGCGGCAGCTCTCTGACGCTGAGTCTCAGTCTCAGTAGTCTCAGTCTGAGTAGCTGTCACATTGTTCTAATTGTTCCCTACCGGCTATGACAAAGCCTTAATGAGCTCAGCAATGGTATCATAGCTGCATACACAATGCTGTAGTTGTCGTTGGAACCACTGGGAGTAGATTATTGGTTACTTACTAATTGGCGAGTTTTTACCTCTTTCTGAGAATCTGCAATAAATTATTTTGAGCCCGCCTGCTGAGTTCAGCAATCTGAGTTTTTCAGCATCAGCAGGACAGCCCCTTTGTCTACACAACTGATTGATACCTGCTGGAGAGCTTCTTCAACACATCGTAATGCTGCAGAACCAGTGATCGTGAACACAATAAAGGTTTCCTTATTTCTGTTAATTGTTAATGTACATGTTAACATGTAGTTTTCTTATTATCTGTCAGAACGCTTATTTGGTCTGACTGTCGTATCTCATAAACAACCACATCAATCTAAAGCTATACCCACATGTAGATTCTACAGGGTCAGAGTCTGTTTGTAGGAGTCTGCTTGTATTGAAATGAGATCTAAACCACTTCATTTTCCCTGTTTGATGAGAGACTAGGCGTATAACTATTTTGGCTGAAATTGTTGTGTAACATGTTGGGCATCAAAGCTCTACAACATTTCTGTTAGGTACTCTGAGGCGGACTTTCATACACTATTTATCCATTATTAAATCTTAGGGCTTTATTGGGGGATTCGGGTCTTTTAGGTATCTAGTATTTTAGCATATTGGTGATGCTGCTGGCATGTCGTGTTACCTTTTTGCTTGAGAGATAAGACTAACTACTGAAGTATGCTGTAATGTTTGACATGTCATTTCTTACCCAACTGAGTCCGCTTGCTGTAACCCCAACTGACTGCATTATTGGTGTTGTTTAGTAGGTACTCTTCTCTGAATTTTGAACATGTAAATCTGCTGGAAGTGCGATAATGACCATGTGCCACCAACTAGTGTGTTTTTAATTGAGGGGAAATGCTGCTCATGACTTGACAGCATCCACACCATTCATGATGGACGCCTGTGGCGCTAATATTGAATATATATCGTATGTGTGACATCTCTCTTCAGTGCAGGTGGCAGGACCTGAAATTTTGAACTATGACTTCACACTTGTAAGAATGATCCCCACTTTTGATAGGTTCCATGTAGATCTTCTGCATTCTATCCAACTTATGTTCTCTTTATAATTAAGCAAACAACGCGCATTTCTCTTAACATGTCTGCGCCTAGTCCTCCCTCCGCATCTGCTTCAGCTACCGCGCCCCCCACAGGAGCTCCATCTGCGCTTAATACTGTTATAAACAGGATAAAAGATTCTTCATATGCTGTTATTAAACTGCAGAAACCATGGAGTGAAGTATTTGACCGCACAGTTTTGAGCAAACCCAGCAGCTTCGGCGAGGTAAGCACTTTCTACCACCCAAAAAAATTAACATTTTTGTAACTCTGCACATCTTTTGAAGGCTCTGACGAGGGTGAAAAAGAACTCGGCCTACTTCCGTGTCAATTACCTCATTGTTATGCTAACGACTACCCTGGCAACCTTCTTGCTTCACCCAACAGCTTTGATTATTCTTGGTCTCCTAATTGCTGGTTGGATCTGGGTCATTTTCATCAAGTCAGCTCCTCTTGTCATTGGAGGACGCACCCTCTCAGACAGAGAAACTTTGATTGCTATGTCTGGGATATCCTTTATCACCATCTTCTTCCTGACAAGGTGATATTGTGCATTACAAACTTCCAAAAGTTCACAACGTACACGAATGGCATGCATTTTCCCATTTTCGTTGGCCCTGCAGTTGTGCTAGCAGCGCAACTTTTAGAAACTCGTACAGTTGTCTTTAAACATTTGACATGCAATCAGAATGACCTATTCCTTCCCGGCGACATCTACCTTGTACCCTTAAAAAACACCAATTGTATTGTTAGGGTAAAAGGCACTACATGTCTGACCCTATACACTCATATATGCCATGATGTATGCTAAGATCCTCTCACACATGGCCTTCATAACTTCTTTCCTATGTGTAAAATCCCCTCACATTGCCTGCATATGTATGCTAAGATCCTCTCTCACATCGCCTGTATACCTTCTTTCATGAGTGGAACAGTTTGATCTCTGGTCTCCACCTTGAATCCCTTCAATGCCTACGTTGCAGTGTGGGAGCCGTGTTCTTCTCAGCATTGAGCTTGAGTGTTGCCATTGTCGTCCTCCATGGAGCCTTCCGGGAACCTGACAACTTGTTCCTTGATGAGGCAGAGGTAAGTGGCATGATACCCATTGGAATCCTTGATAGGACAAACATTAGGATGAGGAGTCTTCTTAATCCTTCTAGTTTATGTTACAGAGATATGGTTGAAAATCCTTAATAATTTTGCTATATAAATCATATCATTTTTACAGGAGTGGTGTTAACATAAAGTTAAAGCAAGTATTCCATGTGTACTAAGAATGATGGGAATAGTACTAAACTATTCCCAGCATGAAGCATGCATTATGTACTACTATTCCCAGCATGAAGCATGCATTATGTACTACTATTCCCAGCATGAAAAGTTTATGTTCCTTCGCTGCCACTGCCGCAGAGCCAGCAGCCATTCCTGAGTTTCTTGACAGGATCAACGGCAGGAGTCACCATACCAGCTGCCATGGCTGCAGTATGATAATTATGAGTAACTTATGTGAAGGCGCTGGAATTTCGGCCTTCGAACAGCTCAAAACGTAATGTCATTGACATCTCCGATTCCTATTTCCACATCAATAACAAGCATATATTGTAGCTTTCTATATCTCATCATTTCTACATCACTATCTTAATGTATCTCATGCACGCAATGCTTTTAATGGGCACGATGTGAACATAGCTTGGACTTCTGAAATACCCAGAATATTGTTACAGTAGTGAACGTATTCTTTATTCTTAACGGAGTAGAATAATGGTGTTTGCATTATTTGCATAATTACTTGAATAGCATAGTTAAGCAAGCAGAAAGGTCGAGATTATTTCAAAACTTCATGTGTACTAAGTGGTCATAAGAGTCATTAGTACAAGGACTTCGACCAGAAAATCTATGTGTCTTAATTAAGTCCTTACTTACAGGACGTGGACTTGACTTATATCGAGACTTGGTGAAGGAAAATAATGTTATGAATGAATGCCAATCATCATCCAAAGCACAGCTTGAGCTTATGAATCAATGCCCAATACTCATTAATGTCTAAAACATTACGCTGCAGGCACTACAGGCACTGAATTTTCACCAACGAGATGTTTGTGACAGAAGGTTTGGAGCATTGGAACCATCCTTGCAGACAAGTTAGGCATCCTGCAGGACACAGAAGACAAGCGGATATCAGAACATTCAGCAGACAACGTATTGATTCCAGGGCTGGTGATACTGGATGACATGCAGTATGCACCCTATCTGCATTGTGCTGATTGAGAATGGGGTGAATATGATGGTCTATGCAGTCGCCCCTGTCATATGCAAGAAGTTACTGGGTAGTGGTAGTTATTGGTGGTAGTTGTTGGTGCATGCAAAACGCTACTGATGTGTGCACACAGAGAATAAGTAGCTTTATCATCAATTCCTCATGATATTAGCATAAGTTTGAGGAGGATACCGTAAGGATGATCTTGATCCCATCCGCCAGACAAAAAGAATCTACATCCTTGCAAGTGGCCATAGATGTAGATCACGTGCATATGCAGAGGGGTGTCGTGATATATTGGGACATTAATATTTCAAGCGCCCCTGATGAGGACTAGGATTTAACCCTCACTCGTTTTGAATAAAGAAGAGGGCATGAAACTCATAGCTACCGCTTTGCCCCAGCAAGAGTGATGAGAGTGCATGTGTTTGATTTGCATCAACTCACTTGTAGGAGATGAAGCCGTAGCAAGGTCTCCCACAGAGGCCTGGCTCCACCTTGTAGACTGCGGCGCCCTCGCTGCTTTCAGGAGCACCATCCATTGTCCTTCCATAAACTGCTGGGGGGTGATGCCTGTGCACCTGTCCATCATTGCATAATCATTCTGAGAGGTCTTAAATAAGGTGTGTGATTGATAATTATGACAGTAGCCAGCTGTTTGAAGAGATGACTGATGATGCTGACCTCATATCTTACACCTCCAGCAACCATGCCTTGTTTAATGGCACTTTCTCTGTCTCCTAAAACTCTCGCCAACCCCCTCAGTTCTTCAGCGTTCGTCTGAAACCAAACATGAAGTTCATGAAGGTTGATGAATAAGAGAGTTTAAGAAGTTCCACCTGAAAATTGCTGTAGTAAATCCTGCCATCATCGTCCCAAAATGCAATTTTCGAGGCGTCCTTTAATGAGCTTTTAACTGCAGCCTCCATCATCAAAGCATCCTTATAAAAGCAATATGATTTAATAATAATAATAAAACGCCGAAGCGTAGCTTGACGTAGAGGACAGAAGAACTCTTCCTCACCGTTCAAAAGTATGAAAAAAGCTAGGGAGGATGATCCAAAAGAATGGGAGGGGAAAAGGAGTGTTCAAGTTTAGCTACGTCAAGCTACGCTTCGGCGTTTTATTATTATTATTATTACGACGGGTACGAAGGATGCAGGAGAAAGAGAAAATAGAGTGACGAGTCAGAGAGCGATATAGCCGATGAGCAGCCGGGATGGAGATGCCTAAGAGGTGCAAAGTTGTTGGGAGAGGATAAAATAAAGTACCACTGACGCCAATGAGAATAAGATGTACGGTAGGGGTGCTGGAAGGGAATTTTTTTCTTTGCTCATTTTTAGATCACTATGCATTTTTGGAGATCTTAGGCCATGTTTCCCAGTGCTCCCTAGCGTATTGGACACTGGCGGACAGGCCTGTGCCTTGCTCCTTTTGAAGTTCAATGATTATTTATGAAAGAACTTTCTATGATTCTGTGGTGAATGCACATGCAACTTGTTACATCTCTTAGTCTTAGATAGGGGAATACAACGAATAAATGCTTACCTGTGGTGAATGCACATGCAACTGGTGCACTGCATACCACAGGATAGAATAAAAGGATCATATACAAAATTGACCTACAATATCCTAACACCTTCTGTACATTAGTAATTAAGCACCACAGCATGTGCATAATAGATATTCCTGTCGCTGCTATAATGAATTCCTGACGTACTGATTTAACAAAGCACCTATAAATAAGCTGAACATGCTAAACCACAGCCGAGCGCCATTACGTTCAGCAAGGACATTACTCTAAAATCTTTACGCTTAGTTCTCTGTTGTCTCTAAAGCAGCTGGCACATTTGTGTGATGTCTGCCGTCTCTGAAGTATGGACATTCTAAGAATGCGCAAACTGACGCAGTGTGTAAATTTTTTATTGCATGAATCACAGCTAAAATTCTGTTGAATCAATTTATTACATTTGGTGAGGGACCAACTTTGCAGAAGTGCTAAGGAAGATTCTTCCTGGAAACTCTTGTGTCCTTAAAGGACACCTTCATCTGTAAGTTGCGGTGTTTGTATCCTATGTGTGCCCTGTTGTCGGATACACCGTCATAAGAATATTTTGAGGTTGCAATGGGGACCTTGCATTTTTATTGTTGCATTTGTGTGCTATTCAATCCAATCAAATTGTTGTGTCTGTTGCAAATAATACTAGATTTTAATTCTTGTACCCACCTACGAACAATCCCTTGTCGATACTTATTTCGAAGACTTTCTTTTATTGCTATGAAAGGACTTGCTGAGCCTTGATAACGAGGCTGTTGTGTTAGGTACTTCGCAGGTCATTTCCAGCTAATTTTCCAGTGGTACCAGACTATTAAGAGCAAGCACTGAGCTACATTGACAATGTTTTTGAATCCAAAAACAGATTTGAAGAAGAGTAGATTCAGCGAGGACGGTTTTCATTGCTTTGCTGGAAACAGCCGACAGAACTATGTTCCTGATCTTAACTCCCCTTCATTCAACAGCATTCAAAATTTGAGCGCACCTGTCAGCAGCAGTCCTTTCAATTCGAATCCTCTTTCCATTGCTACAATGCCCTTTGTGTCTGCCATCTGCGACTGCTGTGGCCAAAAGTTTTGTGTTTGCAACTTCAATACACTTCCTTTTGAAAGGATCGCTCATGCTGAGACTTTGAACACAATCACCTCTCTGAAATATGGGAGGGCTCGTCCCCAAGCCTCTTCTTCCCTAAGGAATTATGGAAGGAGGCAGCGTAATGTAAAGAAAAAGAACAGACAAAGTCTCCAATCTACAGGTACTGATATTTTCTCAGATCTTTTTCTACTTATTGCTAGTAAGCAATCAGTTGCACAGTAATATCCTCTGGTCTAGAAATGATCAAAATTAGTTTCTTTTGAGCAAACTTGTGCTTGTTTTCTTCTGCCTAGAAATGCATGTAGGAAATGGGATTTCCTACGCTACCGTTGTAACTTGCATACCTGAATGCATGTTGTTAAATAGGATGCTGCCATACAATGAGTGCAGGCCTTCTTAATGACAAATTGATGGAGAAATCAGAGTTCCTAGAGAGATGTGTGAAAGCAGGGAGTGAAAACCTTATGCTGCACGATGTACAATGCACGTCCTACACAGAATTTCTAGGCATTAGTGATATCACTGATAATGGGCTTCTTAGGCTGCTCCAGAATCAAAGTCTAGGCGGTGCAGAAGCTGTCCCATCGGCCATTTCTGGATGCTTCAATAATGTCAGTGGTGGTTCAGAGGAGCTGGATTTGCGTCACCATGCAGACATGGATTTGCGTCACCATGCAGACATGATGGATATAGGTCGCCATGCAGACATGGATTTCCGTCACCTACGTCACCATGCAGACATGGTATTTGACTCATCATCAGCCGCATCATGGCTGGATCTTGGGGACCTTGGTGTCATCTCTGACTTGCCTGACGGGCAAGTATCAGATGGGCCGAGCCAGCATTTGCAGCTTCCCAATCAGTTTGCTGAGTTAGCAGAGTCCTTCCTGAATGCTGAGGGCGACTCTGGGTTCTCACACACCAACACCTCACCTCCTCCTGCTCTTCCACATCTCATTTCGAAAACCTCACCATCATTATTGCAGCAGCAGCAGCTGCTGCAGTTGCCTGCTCCCCTGGTAATCTGGGAGCAGCAGCAAATGGGGTCGCTGAATACAACAAACAGTGCCAGCAGCACCATTGGTAGTGTGATGAATGGCAGGCGGCAGTGCCAGAAGATGATGCTGCCAGCAGCTTCTAGTCCCACTTTATGTTCAGGGGAAGCTGTGGCACCCCCTCCTTATAGTCCCCCTTCATGTTCAGGGGAAGCTTTGGCACCCCCTCCTTATACAGCTGTGGCACCCCCGCCTCCTTATACAGCTGTGGCACCCCCTCCTTATAAAGCTGTGGCATCCCCGCCTCCTTATCAACAACCCTTTGTGCTCAACCTCAGTATCAATGATGGCTCCTCCTCTGCTGAGGTGGCACCTGCTGCTGATCCTGCTTCTTTATTGCATCATATCTCTCCATCCTCTCACCATCGTCTCACGGCGTTAACCCGTGGTTACGCTTCTGGTAACAGGTCGGAAATCCTGATTATGCAAGATTCAGCCCCTGCTCGCATCCAGCAGCAAACTGTTGATGTGGATCAGGCTGTACGAACAAGGTATCAGGACTGGTCATTATCACTGCCTAGTATTGAGGGGGCATGAGACAAGACAGGCTGTCTCTATGGTACATGGGGATGGTCAACCCAAGATCTGACAGTCCCTCTGCTGAAACTAATGATCATGTAGCTGTGGGATCTTCATGGCCTTCATCCCCACTGCTTGTCAGAGCTTCATTGCCTTTATCCTCACTGCCTGTCAGAGCTTCATTGCCTTCATCCCCACTGCCTGTCAGAGCTTCATTGCCTTCATCCCCACTGCCTGTCAGAGCTTCATTGCCTTCATCCACACTACCTGCTGCCCACATGGACTCGACTGCTCTATTTCAGGAACTTTCTACTTGGTCTAAAACTCTTTCAGGGATGGCTGCAGCATCTACATTCCTAGATGCCAATGTACCAGCTGTTGCTGCTGCTGCTGAAGTGTTGCATTTCAGCAGGTTTTCTGCTGGTCAGAGGTGCACTAAGCGGAAGGAAGATGCTTCTCTTGCAGCACCGCACCAGGATCATTATCACTCTGAGCCAACTTGTTCATCATCTGCGATCAATAGACCCTCGGCAACAAAGACGCTCACTCTTTCCGTGCTTGCTGCTGTTGCTGGCAGCCCTGAGAGCGCTGCTGCTACTGCTGCTCATGGTGCTGCTGCAACAACTTCTTCTTCCAGTGTAGATGTGGTGCCTCATTCTCTTTCGATGCCAGCGTATTCCCGTCTTAAGCTGTGCAGCAAAGACAATGGCCTTAGCTTAGCAGAGAAAAGGGCGAGTGAAATCTTTCGACAAAAGAACAAAGAGGCACAGAGGAGACTACGTGACAAGCATAAGGTATGAACAAAGAGGCACAGAGGAGACTACGTGCTGACAAGCATAAGGTATGAACAAAGAGGCACAGAGGAGACTACGTGACAAGCATAAGGTATCACTAGTAGCCATTCTGAGAACTGTGATTAATATGACCTGAAGCACTAGATTGAATTATGAGTGTTCATCATCAAGAGAAGTGCAAGATATTAACCTCGCTGAGTATTGAGATAATCGTCATAATCTGTAGCGGCATTTATTTGTCGCCTCAATGATGATTTTGACATGCTGAGCACTGCTGTGTTTTGATGAGCCTCTGAGACAAGTGATTAGGTAGCAATATTACATTAATGTAGTTGTAGTGTAAATGTCTTAAGCTTTACATTGTTGCTTGTTGGATATTTGATGCATACCCTCCTGCTTGTTATGAGCAAGGGAGGGGAAGTAATCAAATGTAGCTCTGTGCAGCCGTGCTTATATGATGGTGGGAGACATGTACATCCTCGATTCTTCGCCCAGTCAGCTTGCCACGTCTGAGCGTGTCGTTCATAGTTGATCTGTTGCAATAGTTCATCGTAATAATGATATTGATCATAATTATTAATGGATGGGACGTTTGAAATTATGGTTCTCACAACTGGTGCTGAGCAGAACACAGTCCTGGGCTTGGAAATGGAGCTGGAAAAACGAAATAGAGATCTGGAGCAGTTGAGAAGGGAGAAGAGAATGGTCGAAGAGCACAACCGAGTAAGCGCTTATCAATTCACAACTACAATCAGAAGTAGCAGTATTCAAGCAGACTGATAGGTGTTTGTTGCTGTAGTGACCATGATTGCACTCATTTTCAGGCTCTGTGCTAGGCCCTGCTAGCCTGAATATCTGTTGTACTGCTCCATTCACTGCTAGCTTGCAGATTATCTGTACTGCTCCATTTACTGCTAGCTGTGATTCCATACTTCTCATCTCCAGATTGTCAGAAAGAAGCAGGTTTAGGGTTTAGAAAGAATGATGAGGCACTTGTTTACATGTACTGAACAGAAGAATTAAAGATATCAATAGGTGTTGAACAATGGATAGATCAGTTTGATGATGGCGTCGTGTCACACTCCCATCAATAGTAGGTGTTGAACAATAATGGATTGATGATCAGTAGTTTGTTGGGTTGTCACACTCTCATCATCATCATCATCATCATCAAAAACGACCATTAAAGTACTGAGCAGCTTATTGTGTGCTACTACTGCTTTCCTTGTTGTTGACAATCGTTGGCAGGTCCTTCTGGAGCGTGTTCAGCACCTAGAGTCAACAACAATCTAGGCTATCATCAATATCCTTGGCGGCAGCTCTCTGACGCTGAGTCTCAGTCTCAGTAGTCTCAGTCTGAGTAGCTGTCACATTGTTCTAATTGTTCCCTACCGGCTATGACAATAAAGCCTTAATGAGCAGCAATGGTATCATTATAGCTGCATACATAATGCTGTAGTTGTCGTTGGAACCACTGGGAGTAGATTATTGGTTACGTTAACTAATCGGCGAGTTAGGACTCCTTTCTGAGAATCTGCAATAAATTATTTTGAGCCCGCCTGCTGAGTTCAGCAATCTGAGTTTTTCAGCATCAGCAGGACAGCCCCTTTGTCTACACAACTGATTGATACCTGCTGGAGAGCTTCTTCAACACATCGTAATGCTGCAGAACCAGTGATCGTGAACACAATAAAGGTTTCCTTATTTCTGTTAATTGTTAATGTACATGTTAACATGTAGTTTTCTTATTATCTGTCAGAACGCTTATTTGGTCTGACTGTCGTATCTCATAAACAACCACATCAATCTAAAGCTATACCCACATGTAGATTCTACAGGGTCAGGGTCTGTTTGTAGGAGTCTGCTTGTATTGAAATGAGATCTAAACCACTTCATTTTCCCTGTTTGATGAAGAGCTGTATCTAAGGCCTGGTGCGGGCATCATAAGCAGGCCTCTATGTAGTGTGAATCCTAGGCGTATAACTATTTTGGCTGAAATTGTTGTGTAACATGTTGGGCATCAAAGCTCTACAACATTTCTGTTAGGTACTCTGAGGCGGACTTTCATACACTATTTATCCATTATTAAATCTTAGGGCTTTATTGGGGGATTCGGGTGTTTTAGGTATAATCTAGTATTTTAGCATATTGGTGATGCTGCTGGCATGTCGTGTCAGCTTATTGCTTGAGAGATAAGACTAACTACTGAAGTATGCTGTAATGTTTGACATGTCATTTCTTACCCAACTGAGTCCGCTTGCTGTAGTAACCCCAACGAACTGACTGCATTATTGGTGTTGTTGAGTAGGTACTCTTCTCTGAATTTTGAACATGTAAATCTGCTGGAAGTGCGATAATGACCATGTGCCACCAACTAGTGTGTTTTTAATTGAGGGGAAATGCTGCTCATGACTTGACATCATCCACACCATTCATGATGGACGCCTGTGGCGCTAATATTGAATATATATCGTATGTGTGACATCTCTCTTCAGTGCAGGTGGCAGGACCTGAAATTTTGAACTATGACTTCACACTTGTAAGAATGATCCCCACTTTTGATAGGTTCCATGTAGATCTTCTGCATTCTATCCAACGTATGTTCTCATTATAATTAAGCAAACAACGCGCATTTCTCTTAATATGTCTGCGCCTAGTCCTCCCTCCGCATCTGCTTCAGCTACTGCGCCCCCCACAGGAGCTCCATCTGCGCTTAATACTGTTATAAACAGGATAAAATATTCTTCATAAGCTGTTATTAAACTGCAGAAACCATGGAGTGAAGTATTTGACCGCACAGATTTGAGCAAACCCAGCAGCTTCGGCGAGGTAAGCACTTTCTACTACCCAAAAATAATGTACATTTTGTAACTCTGCACATCTTTTGAAGGCTCTGACGAGGGTGAAAAAGAACTCGGTGTCAATTACCTCATTGTTATGCTAACGACTACCCTGGCAACCTTCTTGCTTCACCCAACAGCCTTGATTATTCTTGGTCTCCTAATTGCTGGTTGGATCTGGGTCCTTTTCATCAAGTCAGCTCCTCTTGTCATTGGAGGACGCACCCTCTCAGACAGAGAAACTTTGATTGCTATGTCTGGGATATCCTTTATCACCATCTTCTTCCTGACAAGGTGATATTGTGCATTACAAACTTCCAAAAGTTCATAACGTACGCGAATGGCATGCATTTTCCCATTTTCGTTGGCCCTGCAGTTGTGCTAGCAGCGCAACTTTTAGAAACTCGTACAGTTGTCTTTAAACATTTGACATGCAATCAGAATGACCTATTCCTTCCCGACGACATCTACCTTGTACCCTTAAAAAACATCAATTGTATTGTTAGGGTAAAAGGCACTACATGTCTGACCCTATACACTCATATATGCCATGATGTATGCTAAGATCCTCTCTCGCATCATCTGTATACCTTCTTTCATGAGTGGAACAGTTTGATCTCTCATCTCCACCTTGAATCCCTTCAATGCCTACGTTGCAGTGTGGGAGCCGTGTTATTTTCAGCATTGAGCTTGAGTGTTGCCATTGTCGTCCTCCATGGAGCCTTCCTGGAACCTGACAACTTGTTCCTTGATGAGGCAGAGGTAAGTGGCATGATACCCATTGGAATCCTTGATAAGACAAACATTAGGATGAGGAGTCTTCTTAATCCTTCTAGTTTACGTTACAGTGATATGGTTGAAATCTCATCACTTTTAAAATAATTAGTTATTATTATAAATAACTAAAAAACAAAAAGAACTCATCACCGATATATCATCACTAAAATAATATATAAGATATTGGATAATATCAAAAGCAATGACCTGGATTTATGTACCAGACATGCAAGAAAACATAGTATTGCAGAAATAATGTCACCGAAAAACGTCACATTTTCGCGTCACATTTTCATGTGTACGGACATTTGGTGGGCTTGAAACGTTTGGTGAAAAAATGAAACGTTTTGGTGGGCTTGTATATCATCACTAAAATAATAATAATATATATTAAAACATGTACAAGTGCGATCTGCAATAACATTTTAGTGAGTAGCTTTTGGTTGATTACAAAAATGTACTCTCATTTAACACATTCATTCCTGCATTGAAAATCTATTGTTATAAATGAGGAGATGAGCAGTTCAAACTTCAAGTTATAGAGTAATGATGACAACTGATGATGAATTAGTTAAAACAGTATATCATCACTTTTAAAATATTTGTCACCGAAAAAATAATATTTTTTCCATTCCTTTTTACATTCCTTTAATGGGCAGGCCTCGTATCTATGCAAATGTTGAGGAACGAAGGGCAGCAGCAGCTGAACGAGCACGATTCAAGCGAAGGAGAGCTGATGACGAGGAGGCACGAATCAATTATGATATCGAAGAGCCCGAAATCATCTCAGGAGACCCATTTGAGCAGCCAGAAGGAAGTGAGGCAGGAGGAGAGAGGGAAGGACCTTCAGGCGGAGCAAGACGTGTTGGAGGTAACTTCAATACTCGCAGATAATTTATTGTATAATGTATATGCGTAATCAGGTAGTAAACATTTACTTAATTTTAACGTAATATCAGGTTCTGGTCATCGAGCAAGAGGCCAACAAATTGACGAAAATAAGGAGCGAAACTGGAACCAGTACTCAATCACCATCACCAAGATTGGGGAGGACATCTCAGATGGTGAGTGAGACATTGCTAAGGACTTCTTCAGCATAAATTGCAGTAGGTGGTTGTTTGGAGTTGAGTGGGGAGAGGTGGAAGGTAGGCGACATCTGCAATGTGTTGTAGAATGTGACAAGTTTAGCTCTGCAAAAGCTATGAATGTTGCCATCCGTCGACACCTAGGATGGCAAAATATTGGTAAAAGGTCTAGGGTTTGTCTTAAGTCCTTAGCCCAAGCTGGCATTCACACTTGGCATGGTATGATTGGATACTGCATGAAATATCAGTCTGAGAGCACACTTGAGCGCCCTTTTGAGTATTATTGCATAGGAGTATCTGGTGCGGACATTGTTAAGGGTCGTGTACAATACATTGCATTAGGTAAGCCTAACAAGCATCATGTCATAGTCACCACAAGCAACATATTGGACAAGGCTCACATGTTCTGGAGCAATTGCTTAAGAGGTGTGAACAGTCCTGACTTAGTTGATAAGGTTATTGCACATATGTTTGCGTAGTTTGCGACGCGAAAGTATGTGCCAGGGGCAGATTGGTCAAAGGGGCAACACATTGACACTCTTGGTTGTAAGATGGCATGGAAGATTCGCACTGATATCTCAAATGTAACTGGTGAGGATGTGTCCATGATGTTGTATGGTAAGCCCGCATACAGGTATTTCTTTGAAGATGCTGAGCTTCAAAAGGTGCCAATTGTTGAGCGTGAGGATATATACTTTGTATACTTTGATGCAGCAGAAACTTTCTCTGAGAATGAGGATGAGCAGGTAGGTGATGATGAGGTTTTTGGTATGGCTAATGATACTTTTGAAGACGACAGTGAGAATGGTGATATGCCTGCTCAACAAGGTGAGGGTAGCCAGGTTAGGGGCTGGCAGGCTGTAAATGGTGTGTTATCACGTCGTCGTCTCTCTCCACCAACACGCTCACCACCTCCTGCTTATATTGCTTTAGAAGATTTTTGAGGAGCAGTTGCTACTCAAAAATACTCCTTGGCTGCTTGCAGACATTTTTTGAGAGGCAAGTATTAGAAAAAGTGCAATGTGGAGATGCTGCTGAGGCTGAGGAGGAGCGTGACCCTAGGATGTATGATGGGTCCATTGAGCTGATTGGTTACTGCCCGTTGCACACAGCTGAATACACTGTCAAGCCTAACAATCAGTTTTACAAAAGAAGTCTAGCAACTAGATGGTGTGTGCCTTTAGTGCCTTGCATAGTTCAAGTTGATCGTATTATTGGAGGTGCTACCCCTTTAAGAAGTAATCAGTGCTTTAGGTTTCAATGCCATAAATGCTATGCATATGTGGTCAACATGACTGTTCCGACATCAGGGGCTAATTTGTGTGATATGTGCTATGATGCTAGGAGGCGATTTGCTGTTTTTAAACGTAAAGCTGATTGTAATCTTTGATAACGTAGCTCCAAAGAGGAGCCTATGAATTAATCGCAAAATTTATGTAAATTTTCATACTTAGAAAAATAATAAAAGTTATGAGTAAAAGTGACACTTACCTATATATCATCACTAAAATAATATATATAATAATATATATATCACTGAAATAATATATAAAAATATAATTAATTAAACAAAGAAAGCACTAAAATAATAATATATCATCACTGAAATAATATTAAAAAATATCATTAAAATAGCCATAGATTAGCCTCAGAGGGAGGTGCTTAAAGAGAGCAAAAACATGAAAGCATATCATCACTATAATAATAATAATATATATAAATAATTTATTTATTTATATCATCACTAAAATAATAATTATAGAATTTTTTTAGAGAATCCCTTAATAATTTTGCTATATATCAATCATATCATTTTTACAAGAGTGTTGTTTACATTAAGTTAAAGCAAGTATTCCACGTGTATTAAAGAATGATGGGAATAGTACTAAACTATTCACAGCATGAAGCATGCTTTATGTACAAATATTCCCAGCATGAAGAATGCTTTATGTACTGCTACTATTCCCAGCATGAAGAATGCTTTATATACTACTATTCCCAACATAATGAAGCATGCTTTATGTACTATTATTCCCAGCATGAAGCATGCTTTACATACTACAATAACAAGCATATTAATGGGGTGAATATGATGGTCTATGCAGTCGCCCCTGTCATATGCAAGAAGTTACTGGGTAGTGGTAGTTATTGGTGGTAGTTGTTGGTGCATGCAAAACGCTATTGATGTGTGCACACAGAGAATAAGTAGCTTTATCATCAATTCCTCATTATATTAGCATAAGTTTTAGGAGGATAATGCTGGCCACCAGGAGGATGATCTTGATCCCATCCGCCAGACAAAAAGAATCTACATCCTTGCAAGTGGCCATAGATGTAGATCACGTGCATGTGCAGAGGGGTGTCGTGATATATTGGGACATTAATATTTCAAGCGCCCCTGATGAGGACTAGGATTTAACCCTCACTCGTTTTGAATAAAGAAGAGGGCATGAAACTCATAGCTACCGCTTTGCCCCAGCAAGAGTGATGAGAGTGCATGTGTTTGATTTGCATCAACTCACTTGTATGAGCTTTGATGATAGTACTCAGACATCATTAGTGAAGGGTAGTGAGCATTGATGATAGTACTCACTTGTATCATTTGCATCAACTCACTTGTAGGAGATGAAGCCGTAGCAAGGTCTCCCACAGAGGCCTGGCTCCACCTTGTAGACTGCGGCGCCCTCACTGCTTTCAAGAGCACCATCCATTGTCCTTCCATAAACTGCTGGGGGGTGATGCCTGTGCACCTGTCCATCATTGCATAATCATTCTGAGAGGTCTTAAATAAGGTGTGTGATTGATAATTATGACAGTAGCCAGCTGTTTGAAGAGATGACTGATGATGCTGACCTCATATCTTACACCTCCAGCAACCATGCCTTGTTTAATGGCACTTTCTCTGTCTCCTAAAACTCTCGCTAACCCCCTCAGTTCTTCAGCGTTCGTCTGAAACCAAACATGAAGTTCATGCAGGTTGATGATTAAGAGAGCTTAAGAAGTTCCACCTGAAAATTGCTGTAGTAAATCCTGCCATCATCGTCCCAAAATGCAATTTTCGAGGCGTCCTTTAATGAGCTTTTAACTGCAGCCTCCATACTCAAAGCATCCTTATAAAGGCAATATGATTTAAAATATGGTGGTAATTAAAGAGCTTGAAGGGATGTTTTTCTGGAATCTAGTGTGGGAAAAGATTTAAAACTGTTTACACTAATTAAGGAGAGCGAATCAGATGATCCTTGAATGTTTTATAAAATCGCTATACAAATTGCGTGATACGTTGCCAAGTGAAAGTTATGTCATGGTGCCCCTGAAAATCTGTTGTTTGGGGTTGGGCTCAGCTCTTTGTGCCTTTCAATGGCTTCAAAGAAATTTCAGGAGAAAAATTCCAAACGAAAGCTCTCCTTATCTGATTTTAAGAGAGCCCACCACAGAATACAGAGCTTCCAATCCCAAGTAAGAAGAAATAATATCATCATCCCTACTTCAAGATTCTTGTATCAAAATGATGCACATCTTTCATTATAGATCACCTAGTAATAGATTACTGCTAAATCATTGTTTTTAATGAGTTGAGTAGGCACCTAGGTATGTATTTTAAAAGAGTGCACATGTCGATCGAGACAACACAGAGGAGGTCATCGTCATGACCATCTCTATTATGTCTGAGTACAGCCTTTGCATTCCTCATCTTCTCTTTTTGAATATGATAAAGGCCTAGCATTTCCTCTCACACATCCTCCTTGAAATATCAGCATCGAAATCATGCCTTGGTACTTTTGTACGCTTGCTTGGATGCTATTGCGGAAGTTGAGGACCTGATGATCAATCTCATCATATCAATGATATCTCTTGGTTATTCGCGTAATTAAGGAGCTGATTTTTGTTCTATCTACTGTCCAACTACTTCAGGTGGTTGTCTGAGGCAGCACACAACAGCCGCTACGATTCATCAGACACAGTCTCTACCAATAATAATATCAATGAAGAAGAAGTGTCTGAAGTGCTATCATCTGCTTTGGAATCCATGAATCAGGTTCGATTGATCAATAAAGCTGTCAATATTTGTTTGCTGTATTGTTGCATGTAGTACGATTGTTCATCATGAAATGATAACTCAAATTATTCCTCAAATAATTAGGAGATGCAGTCAAGTGACAGTGCTACTGTAATGTTTGTAGGGCTGATTACTTGGTGTAGGCTTTGACAAACGCATAATGTTTGCAGTGCTGATTCCTTGGTGTAGGCTTTGACAAACGCATAATGTTTGCAGTGCTGATTTCATGGTGTAGGCTTTGACTGACACATAATGTTTGCAGTGCTGATTTCATGGTGTAGGCTTTGACTGACACATAATGTTTGCAGTGCTGATTTCATGGTGTAGGCTTTGACTGACACATAATCTTTGTAGTGCTGATTTCATGGTGTAGGCTTTGACTAACACTAGGCTTGGGAGTGAAGCTTGCCGTGATTCGTTCTTCTGCCTTGATCCTGCGTTCACGTACCTGAATCATGGCAGCTATGGTGCAACTTTCAGGTCAGAATCATAATGGTCGTAGCAGTCATAGGCAGTACATCCTTTAGCCAGTAGGTTCTACAACATCATGCTGCAGTATCGTTGCATGAATCCTAGCATCAAATTGTGCAGCCTCTCATGTCCTATTAGTGCTGAATCATGTCCGTGGCCTCTCACTATGTCCTATTAGTGCTGAATTTTGTCCAACGACTATGATCGTATTTTTTATCAGTAGGGTTTGTATGGAGGCTCAATCAAGGTTACAGAGAGCGATGGAGGGGCAGCCTGTGAAGTTTATGGAGACATCATTAGTGAAGGGTAGTGAGCATTGATGATAGTACTCAGACATCATTGGTGAAGGGTAGTGAGCACTGATGATAGTACTCAGACATCATCAGTAGTAAAGGGAAGTGAGCATTGATGATAGTACTCAGACATCATTAGTGAAGGGTAGTGAGCATTGATGATAGTACTCAGACATCATTGGTGAAGGGTAGTAAGAATTGATGATAGTACTCAGACATCATTAGTGAAGGGTAGTGAGCATTGATGATAGTACTCAGACATCATTAGTGAAGGGTAGTAGTAAGCATTGATGATAGTACTCAGACATCATTAGTGAAGGGTAGTGAGCATTGATGATAGTACTCAGACATCATCAGTAAAGGGTAGTGAGCATTGATGATAGTACTCAGACATCATTAGTGAAGGGTAGTGAGCATTGATGATAGTACTCAGACATCATTAGTGAAGGGTAGTGAGCATTGATGATAGCACTCAGACATCATTAGTGAAGGGTAGTGAGCATTGATGATAGCACTCAGACATCATTAGTGAAGGGTAGTGAGCATTGATGATAGTACTCAGACATCATTAGTGAAGGGTAGTGAATATTGATGATAGTACTCAGACATCATTAGTGAAGAGTAGTGAGCATTGATGATAGTACTCAGACATCATTAGTAAAGGGTAGTGAGCATTGATGATAGTACTCAGACATCATTAGTGAAGGGTAGTGAGCATTGATGATAGTACTGCAGATTTTACCTCCTCTAGTAGTACTGCAAGAACCTTGCCCAGGAACTAGTAACCTCCTCTAGTACTGCATAATGAACCTTGCCCAGGAACTGGTAACCTCCTCTAGTACTGCATAATGAACCTTGCCCAGGAACTAGTATACCATACATAGAACTAAGCAGTCTGAATGATCACTTATTTATTGACCCCTGCTGCTGGTCGGAGTCATCACAGGTCTGAACCTAGCCTCGTCCGCTGTTGCCAGATTTGTGGGCGCCTCACCCTCTGACCTGTTCCCTGTTACCAATGCCACTTCTGCAGTGAATGCAGTTGTATCATCTGTCATCCACCAATATATAGAAATAACCCAGAAGCAACAGCAGGTGAGGTCATGTAGGAGTTCATCATTTTGCCACTTGTTTTATTGTATGATACACAATTATTCAGTATGACTTATTATTGGGTATCAAACTCCTGTCCTGTAGCTTGTATGCATCTTCATGAAGTAGCTTCAGCTATATCAGTTATATACTTATATACATTATATCCGTCATCTTCACTAATGGGATCACTTTGCTATGAAGAATGAAGTCCACGAGCGAAGGAAAAGCATAATAATTGACTCTCTTTGTATTGTCTCACACTTGTTAGTCAGGCACATAATGAGGTCAATCACACTTTTTAGCCAGGCACATAATGAGGACAATCATCACTTTCCTGTGACAGAGGGACCCCCCTGTCAAGGGCCTGGAGGCATTTGGATCAAGGAGTAATACCCTTACACCCGCATATTCAATAGGAGGGACGCTCTTGCACAGCATTACAACACTCTCAAGGATTGTGTGGCGGGCTGCAGCCTCAGCGCTGACCTATCCATGGCGTGCTGCCACATGTTTGCTTAGTGTGACTAGGCTTGATGGGATGGTCAGATCCACTAGAGGAAGAGGGGACACCTTTGTGCTGATGACAAATTTGACATACCCAGCAGTGAGATATCATGATCTTGATAGTCACTCTTCTCTCACCCAGCAATTTTGATGGTTTTCAGTAACAGTAAAAAGTAAGCTTGCAGGGGGTTATCAAACGCCTCTCTCATGCTTCAACAGCATTTTGATTTTACAAAACGTTGACAGGATGTTCATCTTGACTGCAGGATTTTCACCAAGGTTTTGAACTAGGTTCATGAGAAGAGGAAATTGATTGGATTGGGATTCATATAAGCTGTTGTGATTCTTCACGTTTGGTACCATCCAGGTCAAAAGCACAATAGTGAAGCAGGCATCAAGGGCTGGGTTGTCTGTTGCAGTTGTACAACTGGGTTGGAGAGAACTGACTGAGCCTGGTCTCGCTTTGGAAGCTGTTGAGAAGACAGTGAAAGAGCTTGATGGACGGTAAACAGCAATGAGATGCCTGGTTGAGGTCCTAGCAGCCTCCTTTGTTCCAGCACTTAAAGTAGATTCACGAACATATTCTTGTTCTGCTGCATGTAAAAAGCTCTTAGTCCTAGTACTTGATCTTGAGTTTTTGTAACCTGGTCTGCATGTGTAGATCTCTGGATGCACCTCTAGTGCTTTATTCATTGTTATGTTAACTAGCCGCTGTCCTCCACAGTCACCAGTTGGATCTGTAGTGATTATATCACTTTGTCTCTCCATTAGTTGTCTTAACCACTCTTCCCTGGAATCCTCCTCACACTTATTGGATCCTTCTTGTCGTGTTGGACCACATCACTCTTCCCTGAACTCCTCTTCACACTTACAGGATCCTTCTTGCCGTGTTGGACCACATCATCTCCTTCCCTCCCATCATCCTCCCAGTAACGCAGATGACTGCCATGTGCAAGAAAGTAAGTTCTTAATAACCCTCTGTTGACAACTAGACATACTTGATCATCTACTATGAGAAATGTACGTTCTGATCCTTCTGCTGGCATGACATTATACTTAATCCTCTCTTCAACACTTCAAGTAGATTCCTCTGATAGCTTGGCATGACATTATACTTAATCCTCTGTTCAACACTTAAAATAGATTCCTCTGATAGCCTGATATGACGAATCCTTACGACCTTTCAATAAGCAGGATGTACACGTAGGTCTCAGAGTAGTTGTTTAAAGTCAGCAGCCTTCATTGATAAACCTTGTTGACCTAAATGCTGCTGCAGGCAGGTGCTCTGGTCCTAATAGATGGAGCCCATGCAGTGGGACAGCTGCCTGGTCTTCATGTCCCGAGTATTGGAGCGGATTTCTACACCTCAAATTTACACAAGTAGGAGCACTAGAGTCTACAGTCCCTTGCAAGTAGGAGCACTAGCCGAGTATACAGTCCCTAGCAAGTAGGAGCACTAACCGAGTCTACAGTCCCCAGCAAGTAAGAGCACTAGCCGAGTCTACAGTCCCTAGCAAGTAGTAGGAGCACTATCCAAGTCTACTGTCCCCAGCAAGTAGGAGCACTAGCCAAGTCTACAGTCCCTAGCAAGTAGGAGCACTAGAGTCTACAGTCCCCAGCAATTAGGAGCAATAAAGTCTACAGTCCCTAGCAAGTAGGAGCACTAGCCGAGTCTACTGTCCCTAGCAAGTAGGAGCACTAGCCGAGTCTACAGTCCCCAGCAAGAAAGAGCACTAGCCGAGTCTACAGTCCCGAGCACGTAGGAGCACTAGCCGAGTCTACAGTCCCTAGCAAGTAGGAGCACTAGCCGAGTCTACAGTCCCTAGCAAGTAGGAGCACTAGCCAAGTCTACTGTCCCTAGCAAGTAGGAGCACTAGCCGAGTCTACAGTCCCCAGCAAGTAAGAGCACTAGCCGAGTCTACAGTCCCGAGCA